>JAAIIK010000054.1:11137455-11187409 GCA_014706435.1 Silurus glanis
TATATATATATATATAT
Organism: Silurus glanis; assembly: GCA_014706435.1. Lineage (NCBI taxonomy): Eukaryota > Metazoa > Chordata > Actinopteri > Siluriformes > Siluridae > Silurus > Silurus glanis. Next base: position 11,137,473 of record JAAIIK010000054.1, read on the forward strand.
ATATATATATATATATATATATATGTGTGTGTCCAAGATGAACATAAGCTCAAAATATGTACGAAGAAGGGGAAACAGAAAACACTTTAACACGAGGAAGGTCGTTCTCAATGCCGCTGGCAGATCTAAGAGGTAAAAATGGAACTATAAAGATTTGTGGGGAATATCAAATGCTTCTTACAACTTTCCTGACACACAAATATAAAATTTAATAATTTTATTTTCTCCCACATAAATCACATTAAAACACTGTCTCACATATACACTTTGGTCATCAGGGCATTTTACATTTACAGCATTTGGGAGATGTTGTTATCCAGACCAATGTCCAATTATACAATGGAGCAGTTCATGGTTATGGGCCTTGTTCAACGGCCTATTAGTGGTAGCTTGGTGTTGCTGGGATAGGTCTTCACAACCTACTGATAAAAAGTCCAATGTCTTAACCACTGCTCTCCCACTTCCACAGGGCATTTAGCCCTGACCTTGACTACTGCCTCCTGCAGCAGTGCCCTTCCTCTTCCCTCCCCCCTAGAAGCTTGCTGTCCTCTCCATGACAGCTTGGCAGCTGATGGCCTATACTTCCCTGCCTCGCTTGCCCACTCATGCTCTCTCTCTTTCTTTCTTTGAATTGAGGCTATGCAGGACTCATTGTGGTGAGAGCATCTCTATATAAGCAGCAGGCTTCACTGTGATCTGTCCCATCAATACCTTCCACAACCTACTGCAAGTAGATGTTCATTAGCTCCAGCATCTATACAAAGCATTAAATACTCTTTTATGGGCAAATACACTTACATACACACTTGCATGCACACACATACAGCATAATAAGGGAACCAGTGAGATTTCAATCTCAGTGAATTAAGTTATTAATGTGTTTCATTTATAGTAATCAAAAACTATTCATGAAGCTTTTCAGCCTGTGTTGATTCATTAAAAAAAGTGCTATTGTTATATGTACAGGGTAGAGGATTTCAAAGCAGAATTAAGACACAATCACTGCATTTATGAAACCTTATATTTATAAAAAAATTTTAACAATATCATCACAATATGATTGACTGTAATATGAGGTGGTATCAAAAAGGTTTGAGACTAGTTTTGTAACACACCAACAGAACAGCACAAGGCTGCACACACAGTCACAGGGAACACTGACCTTCATAAGTCAGTGGGCCAAAAAACATTGTCCTGTGTACATCAGGAGCTAACCATATGCATTAACATGTCTATGATTTCATCATGGACAGTAAGTTAGAACAAAGAAAAAAGCTTGACATTCTGCATGAAACTGGGGCAAATCTACCACACAGTTGTTTGACATGATTCAGCAAGTTTACCGCAGTGCTGCAAGAAGTCGTTCAAGGTGTTTTGGGTAGCACACGCTCTTCAATAGTAGAAGAGCATAACTGGAAGATGACGAGAGATGAGGAAGACCTCTAAAAATCTCAATCCCTAAAAATGTCAAAACCATTCAGCAATGTGTGCATGATGATCATCGGAGAACAGTCCACAACATTACTGCTATTGTTTGTGTGTCATACAGAACAGTCCAGCAATCCTCACTTGTGATTTAAACATGCCAGACCACCAATAGCTAGTTCTACTGCCAGGTTTTAAGATGTCTGAGGTAGGGCATTTGTGGAAGGCGAAAAACTGGATTCTCAACGACAACACTGCACCCTGTGACTGAGCTCTCCTCACGCGAGTTTCTGAACGGAATAAACGTGGTATTAATTTCACTCCTACCCAAATTCTCTAGATTTGGCTCCTGTGGACTTTGCCCTCTTCCCAAATATGAAGATCAAACTATAAGGTCACGGTTTTTACACCATTGTGTCCATACCCGAGAAACTTTTTACTTTTGCAAATTATTGTGTCTCATTAAATATTAAAGCACAGATTATTGGCCAAAATGTTTTTGGCAATACCATGTGGACTTTTTTCAAGATTCCATAAAAATTCTATTTATTAATAATAATAATAATAATAATAATAATAATAATAAAAAAAAATAAAAAAAAAAAAAAATAAAAAAAAAAAAAAAAAAAAAAAATATATATATATATATATATATATATATATATATATATATATATATAATTTCCAATCAGATTTCAGCCTCTATGTGCTGGCATGTCAATCTAATTTGCCAAAGGGTCAAATACTGCTGGTTTTTTGACTATTAAGAATATTACCAACAGGTCTGTTTCTTTAACCAATCAGATTTAATATTCGCCTCACAGGGCAGCTACCTCTGATTGGTTGGTCAGAGAGAAACTGTACAGCCGAATTTGACTGGCGAAACACGTCTGCAGCACTCTGCACACATTGATACATTTGAGTTAGACTTTTTTTATTCTTACGGAAGAAGAGAAATTTATTTGGTTTCAGACATACTTAAAAATCTGAAAACATTTTCCAGAAAAGTAAGGAGAGGTTCGGCCAACCCCGAAGCTAGCTAGATTGTCTCAGCCCGGGAAAGGGTTTGTTTACCACTTCCAGAACAATGAATACAAGCAGTACCACTGGCTTACAGCCTCTGAGGTGTGGTGCAACAGTCTGCATCTCTGGTGAGTAGGTTGTATTTTATTTACATTTTAATGTTTTTGTCATGTTATTAGACAAATATTGATGCTGAACTGCTCCAGATGATGTAGGTGCACAGTTGCAGTCGTAGTGTAGAGGTTTTTGGAGTTGTCTTAACAGGGTTTCTTACTTAAGTAAAATGGTATTCACCCTCTTTATGTGAAATGCCTTTGTCTCTATGATATCATGAGACCAAGATGGCGGCGCGAGTACATCGCGAGGCTCAGGGTCTCTCCAGAATCTGCAAATTTGCGGAATTTTTGTTGCTTATCTTGGGTCTGTTCGTGCAGAACAGCTGTGCCTTTACATCGTACACCCGACATGAGCTTTTGGATATTGCAACTTCCCAACAGTTTTATTGACAACCTTCAACTCCTTCCTGAGATCGCCAAAACACCCGAGGCCGCTCACTCTTCCGCCGGGCGGAAGTGCTCGCAGGCGGCGGTGAGATCGTAAACAAAGGTGGGGGAAGCGTGATGGACTGAAAGCTAAGCTATAGCTAACAATACACTGGCTCTCATTACCCTGAGAACACTGGAAATGTGTTGACTACTGAGCAGAGTGTATTGAGAAGGTGTAGGGAATATTTTAAACAGCTGATGAATGAGTAAAATGAGAGAGAGAGAAGGTTGGATGTTGTGGAGTTGGTGAATCAGGAAGTGGCTAGGATTAGTAAGGAGGAAGTGAGAGCAGCGATTAAAAGGGATGAAAAGTGGAAAGTCGGTAGGACCAGATGACATACCAGTAGAAGCATGGAGATGTTTAGGAGAGATGGCAGTGGAGTTTTTACCCAGATGTGCAGACCTGCAGTAACAACAGGGAAATTAACTTGATCAGTCACACCATGAAGTTATGGGAAAGAGTAGTGGAAGCCAGAGAAGGTGTGACCATCTGTGAACAACAGTATGGTTTTATGCCAAGGAAGAGCACCACAGATGCCTTATTTGCTTTGAGAATGTTGATGAAAAAGTATAGAGAAGGACAGAAGGAGTTTCATTATGTATTTGTGGATTTAGAGAAAGCGTACGACAGGGTGCCAAGAGAGGAGTTGTGGTGTTGCATGAGGACGTCAGGTGTGTCAGAGAAGTATGTGAGGGTGGTGCAGGACATGTATGAGGACAGTGGGATGGCAGTGAAGTAGGAACAACAGACTGGTTCAAGGTAAAGGTTGTACTGCATCAAGGATCGGCCCTGAGTCCTTTCCTGTTTGCAGTGGTGATGGACAGGTTGATGGACGAGGTCAGACAGGAGTCTCCCTGGACTATGATGTTTGCGAATGATATTGTGATTTGTGGTGAGAGTAGGGAGCAGGTTGCGAAGAGCCTAGAGAGGTGGAAGTACACGCTGGAGAGAAGGGGAATGAAAGTCAGTAGGAGTAAGACAGAGTACATGAGAGGGAAACAACAGACTGTTGAGACAACAGAGAAACTGCCACCAAGCTCAAACCCTCAGCTGAGCACCCTCCAATTACACTCTCCTCCACAGATGTCTGCAACGCACTGAGCCAGATCAGCGCACACAAAGCCGCTGGACCAGACAACATCCCTGGACGCGTATTTAGGGCATGTGCTGAGCAGCTCGCTGGGGTCATTGCTGACATCTTCAACCTGTCTCTTGCCCAAGCAGCTGTTCCTACTTGCTTTAAATGCACCTCCATTGTGCCAGTGCCAAAACACTCCAGCCCAACGTGCCTGAACAACTACCACCCTGTAGCACTGACACCTATTGTCATGAAGTGCTTTGAGCGGCTGGTCCTGGCACACCTGAAGGACTCTCTGCTATCCACATTGGACTCTCACCAGTTTGCCTACCGCAGCAATAGGAGCACAAAAGATGCTGTTTCCATGGCACTGCACTCTGTGCTCACACATTTGGACAATAAGAACACTTCACTGTGAACTCCACATCTCGGCGGACCTGTCCTGGACTACCAACACCTCCAGCCTGGTCAAGAAGGCTCACTAGCGCCTCTTTTTCCTGAGGACACTAAGGAAAAATCAGCTTCCTCGGATATCCTGGTGAACTTCTACAGCTGTGCAATAGAAAGCATCCTGACCAGCTGTGTCACAGTCTGGTATGGGAGCTGCTCTGTTGCAGAGCGCAAGGCACTGCAGCGGGTGGTGAAAACTGCCCAGTGCATCACAGGGACTCCACTTCCATCCATGGAGGAAATCCAGAAGAAACGCTGTCTGCGTCGAGCTCGCAGCATTCTTAAGGACTCCTCTCATTCCGCCGATAGACTTTTTTCTCTTCTGCCCTCCGGCAGGTGTTTCAGGTGCCTCCAGACCAGGAGCAGCCGACTGAAGAACAGCTTTTTGCACTTCATACACTGCTACATTCCCCCCCACACACCTCACACTTCGTTATTGCTCTAATGGACTGTTTACACAAAAACTTGTGCTCATTTGTACACTTGCTCATTTCACACCTCACACTTCATTATTACACTAATGGACTGTTTACACAAAAACTATGCTCATTTGCACACTTGCTTTTTTCACACCTCACACTTCGTTATTGCACTAATGGACTGTTTACACGTAAAACTTATGCTCATATGCGCTACCAACTGTTTATTTACAGTACCAACTGTTTACATATGCATCTTGCACCAAAAAACTTTAACTGAATCTACACTTTGACTGAATATGTAATAACTTTTTCCATTGCACTGTTACCTAGATAGCTTCTGTCTATAATTAATTAATTTGCACTACTCTATATCCATTGCATTGCTGCTCACCATTGCCTAACTTATATATCCACCTGATTTCTGTTTATAGTAATAGCCATATTATGTTCATAGTACATATTCTTCTGTAAATTTCTGTTTATAGCACACATCCTTCTGTAAATTTCAGTTTATAATAGCCATCTGTATATTATGTTAATAATACATACACATCTGTAAATTACTCCTATAATACCATTTTATTTAATTTATGTAACTTATGTAAACACTGTATAGCCTGCACTTGCTGCTATTGAACTTCTGGTTAGACCTAACCTGCATTTCGTTGCCTTGTACTTGTACATGTGTAATGACAATAAAGTTAAATCTAATCTAGTCTAAAATTGTTACATTGCGTTTTTGTATAGTATTGATGGTTTCTATAATTGCGACTTGATAGTGGTGGTATTAAGAGGTGGATTAAGTCGGGTAAGTCCCCACTGAAGGCCCAGGTACCAAATGCACGGCCCGCCACTGATATAAAATAACCCAGCCATTAGGGTTGCAGAAGCCAGTGCACTCTTAGTGCCAGTCCCAAGCCCAGATAAATGGGGAGGGTTGCATTAGGAAGAGCATCCAGTGTAAAACGTGCCAAATATGAGGATCACAAACCAGAATTTCATACCGAATCGGTCAAAGCCTGGGTTACCAACGACCACCACAGGTATTGTTAGCCAACAGGGTACTGGTGGAAATTGGGCTACTGTTGGCCAAAGGAGGAGAAGGAGAGGAGGAAGATGTCTATAGAGACAGCAGGGAAAGGAGAAGTTGAGAAGAGCGGAGGTTTGGGTGGGCACTTTAATTGTTGGTACTATGACTGGTAAAGGGAGAGAGTTAGCTGATATAATGGAGTGGAGAAAGGTAGACATGTGTGTTCAGGAGACCAAATGGAAAGGGAGTAAGGCCAGGAACATTGGAGGGGGGTTTAAAGTGGATTTGAAGAGAAATGGTGTTGGGGTGATCCTGAAGGAAGAGTACAGTAAGAGTGTAGTAGAGGTGAAGAGAGTTTCTGATAGAGTGATGAATGTGAAGCTGAAAGTTGAAGGGGTGATGATTAATTTCATCAGTGCCTATCATCCACAAGTGGGCTATGAGATGGAGGAGAAAGAAACATTTTGGAGTGAGTTAGATGAAATTGTTGAGAGTGTACTTAGGAAAGAATGATTATGGATTGGGGCAGACTTTAATCTGCATGTTGATGAAGGGAACAGAGGTGATGGGTATGTATAGCCTTAAGGAGAGGAATGTGGAAGGGGAGATGGTGGTAGATTTTTTGTTTAAAGGAAGGAAATCGCAGTGGTGAATATGGATTTGAAGAAGAAGGAGGAGCATAGGGTGACATAAGAGTGGAGGAAGGTGCACACTGGTGGACTATATTCTATGTAGGAGATGCAACCTGATGGAGATTGGAGACTGTAAGGTGTTGGCAGGGGACAGTGTAGCTAGACAGCATTAGATGGTGGCCAGTACGATGGCTTTGGAGGTGAAGAATAAGAGGAGGAGAGTGAGGACTGAAAGAAGAATAAGTTGGTGGAAACTGAAGGAGGAAGACTATAGTGTAAGGTTTAAGGAAGAGGTCAGACAGGGGCTCGGTGGTGGTGAGGAGGTGCTGGATGATTGGGCAACTACTGCTGAAGTGATAAGAGAGACAGCTAGAAAGATACTTGGTGTGACATTTGGAAATAGAAAGGAAGACAAAGAGACGTGGTGGTGGAATGAGGAAGTGCAGGAGAGCATAAGAAGAAAGAGGTTGGGGAAACAGGATTGGGAGAGATGAGAAATGTAGGCAGGAGTACACAAAGATGCGGCAGCAGGTGAAGAGGGATGTAGCAAAAGTCACGGAAAAGGCATATGAGGAGCTGTATGAGAAATTGAACAATAAGGAAGGAGAAGAGCATGTGTACCGATTGGCCAGGCAGAGGAACCGAGCTGGGAAGGATGTGCTGCAAGTTAGAGCAATAAAGGATGGAGATGAAAATGTGTTGACTAGTGAGAAGAGTGTGTTAAGAAGGTAAAGGGATTATTTTGAGGAGCTGATGAATGAGGAAAATGAGAGCGAGAGAAGGTTGGATGATGTAGAGATGGTGAAGCAGAAAGTGGATAGGATTGGTAAGGATGAAGTGAGAGCAGCATTTAAGAGGATGAAGAGTGGAAATTCGGTTTTGTTTAGGAGAGATGGCAGTGTTTTTACCCAGATTGTTTAAGAAGATTTTGGAAGGTAAGAGGATGCCTGAGGAATGGAGAAGGAGTTTGCTTGTACCGGTTTTTAAGAATAAGGGAGATTTGCAGACCTGCAGTAACTACAGGGGAATAAAGTTGGTCAGTCACACCATAAAGTTATGGGATAGAGTAGTGGAAGCCAGGGTGAGGGAAGAGGATTTCCATCTGTGATCAATGGTATGGTTTTATGCTAAGGAAGAGCACTACTAATATTTGGTGAGAGTAGGGAGCAGGTTGAGAAGAGCTTTTGAGAGGTGGAGGTATGTGCTGGAGAGAAGGGGAATAAAAGTCAGTAAGAGTAAGACAGAGTACATGTTTGTGAATGAGAGGGCAGTGGAGTGGTGCAGTTGCAGGGAGAAGAGGTGGTAAAGATGGATGAGTTCAGATACCTGGGCTCAACAGTGTAAAGTAATGGAAAGTGTGTTAGAGAAGTGAAGAAAAAGAGTGCAGACAGGGTGGAGTGGGTGGAGAAGAGTGGCAGGAGTGATTGGTGATAGAAGGTTATCTGCAAGAGTAAAATGAAAGGTTAAAGGACTGTGGTGAGACCTGCTATGTTGAAAGGTTTTTAGAGACAGGAAGTGGAGCTGGAGGTAGCTAAGATGAAGATGTTTAGATTTTCATTGGGAGTGACAAGGATGGACAGGATTAGAAACGAGTTTATTAGAGGGACTGAGCATGTAGGACGTTTTGGAGACAATGTGAGGGAGGCACGATTGAGATGGTTTGGACATGTGCAGAGGAGGGACATGGGGTATATCGGTAGGAGATCGCTGAGGATGGCGCCACCAGAAAGTAGGAAAAGAGGAAGTCCAAAGGGGAGGTTTATGGATGTGGTGGGGAAAGACATGCAGGTAGTTGGTTTGAAAGAGGCAGATGTAGAGGACAGGGGGATATGGAGACGGATGATCCGCTGTAGTGAACGCTAATGGGAGAAGCCGAAAGAAGAAGAAGGAGAATTATTATTATTATTATTATTATTATTGTTATTATTAGAAAAAAGGTTAGCAATAATTTATAATCCAAAATATAATTATTACACTTATATACCTATATTACTGTCAGGGATCCACCTGCCACGCCCCCCTCGGTAGCTGTCATGCTGCCTTGCTCTGCCGCTCCCGGCATTAACCAGAGACAGGTGTCTCTCGTTACCGATGCAGCATATAAGCCTCCATTCTGACTTCTCTAGTGTCGGACCTACTATATGGCTACGGACACCGAACTTGCTCGAGGCTGCCAGCATTCCCCGCTGGTTCTGTGGTTTGCTTTCCGTTCTGTGGATTACTTTCAGTTCCGTGGATTACTTTCCTTCCTCGGATTATACTCTCCGTTCGGTTTGTAACTCTTTATGACTTGTGTGTGTTTGTGATTTAAATAAAGCATGATTGAGTTACTTCCTCTTTCGGCTCGTTGTCCGTGTCCTAACAGAAGGTCCGACCGAAACCGAAAACAGATTGTCCCTACCGCAATGGATCGGCAGCCGAACCCAGCTTCGGATTTCCCCCAAAAGCTCCGTGCCGCTCCTCACGGTTCAAACTCACCAGAGCCGGATCATGCAAGCGCCGCGCCCCTCCGAGAGCACGAGGGGATTCCCGGCTCATTTTTACGCCAATGCGGCCGAGTGGAGTGGCTTCCTGGAAAGTGTCTGCGGATATATCGGGACACAGTCATCCCAATTCCCCACCGAGCGAGCCAAAATCGCCTTTTTTATTTCCCTCCTGTCTGGAGCCGCTCTCTCTCAAACCAGTACGCTTTGGAGCATCAAAGAAGGCAATTTTGGCTCATACGCTGATTTCATCGGGCTATTCTTGTGGATATTCGGTATGACATTGGCGGACCTGCACGTCGGCCCACTTCAGTATTCCGCTGAAGGTGCCGCTCAGCTTCAGAGTTCCTCAGAGTGCGCCGCTCTGTTCCAGAGTTCCTCAGAGCGCGCCGTTCCGTTCCAGAGATCCACCGAGTGCGCCGCTTTGTTCCGGGGTTCCCGCGGGTGTGCCGCTCCATTTCATAGTTCCCAAGAGCGTGCGGCTCCATTACAGAGTTCCCACGAGCGCGCGGCTCCGTTCCAGGGATTTCATGAGCACGCTCCGCCGCTCCAGAGTTTCTACAAGCGTGCCGCTCTGTTCCAGGGTTCCCGCGTCCGTCTCTGACGCATGTCTTTGTGTCTACGAGCGCACTGCGCCATCTCAGAACTTCTACGCACCGTGTCAGAGTTCCTACGAGTGTGCCGCGCCGTCTCAGCGTTCCTACGAGCGCGCCGCGCCGTTCCAGAGTTCCCACGAGTGCGCGGCTCCGTTACAGGGATTTCGTGAGCATGCTGCGCCGCTCCAGAGTTTCTACAAGCGCGCCGCTCTGTTCCAGGGTTCCTGCGGGCGTGCCGCTCCTTCTCAGAGCGTCTACAAGTGCGCCACTCCGTTCCAGAGTTCCGCCGAGGGCGCCGCTCTGCTCCAGTGTTCCGCCGAGGGCGCCGCTCCGCTCCAGAGTTCCGCCGAGGGCGCCGCTCCGCTACAGAGTTCCACCGATGGGGCCGTGACACCGCCGCCTGCCCGTGATGAGGATGTCGTACCGCCACCTGACTGCGAAAGGGACGTTGTACTTCCGCCTGGCTGCAAAAGGGACGTCGTACCGCTGACTGGCTGCGAAAGGGACGTCGTACCGCCGCCGGAGCGCAACACGAACAGGACGTCGTCACAAAACCAAGCCTCTCCGACGCCAACGTCCCACCTCCGAGTACCTCTCCAGGGGCATCACTCCTCCGAGCTCCTCTCTAGACGATGTCATGTCGCTCCGCCTCCGATCTGCGCAGAGGACGTCGCTCCGCCTCCGATCTTCACCGATGGCGTCTCTCCGCCTCCGATCCTACCCTGGGGGACGTCCAGCCTGTAAGCGCCGCCGAGGACGTCGCTCAGCCTCCAGTCTTCGTTAAGGACGTCGCTCTATACCAGTTCCTCGCAGAGGGCGTCACTCCACTCCAGGCCTCCGCAGAGGACGTCGCTCAGTCTCCGGTCTTTTTCAAGGACATCGATCTGTTCCAGTTCCTCGCAGAGGGTGTCACTCCACTCCAGGCCTCCGCAGGGAAGTCGCTCCACCTCGGGTCCTTCCCGACCTTCCCCGGTTTCTTGGCAGTGCGTTCCAGGCCTCATCCTTCGACCCTGGACGGTTGGCGGGGCCTTCCTCGGAGTGCCCTGGCCCACCTGGTGTGGGTGGTTTTGGGGCGTCAGGTGCCGCCTCTGGGAGGGTAATGTCAGGGATCCACCTGCCACGCCCCCCTCGGTAGCTGTCACGCTGCCTCGCTCTGCCGTTCCCGGTGACAGTTGTCTCTCGTTACCGATGCAGCATATAAGCCTCCCTTCCAACTTCTCTAGTGTCGGACCTACTATATGGCTACGGACACCGACCTTGCTCGAGGCTACCAGCATTCCCCACAGGTTCTGTGGTTTGCTTTCTGTTCTGTGGATTACTTTCGGTTTGTAACTCTTCATGACTTGTGTGTGTTTGTGATTTAAATAAAGCATGATTGAGTTACTTCCGCTTTCGCCTCGTGGTCCGTGTCCTAACAATTACATACATATATGATGCATATTTTACTCTGTGAGATAAAAAAAGACTTGCTACATAGGCTAGTCTTTATCTTCGTTGAATCTTCTGCCTATCATGTGACTTTCTATTGATGAACACCAGAAACATGGCTAAAATGCTTTTTAAAGTTTATTCATTTGCTTTATCCAAATTTCATAAACCTTTGGCTCATATATACAAATAGCATACGATTTCTTTTACTTTACTATTTGCTGAAATAGGACTACATCAGGAAGTCTCCTGGGATCAGCTCTAAAGAACTGATTTAATGCACCAAACCAAATATGGCACAGCTTCCAAGCAACAGCATAATTTTTTTATTCTCCTTTTATGCTTTTATTTCAATTCTTATCCTATTATAGGATCATGTGCACATTATGATCCTACAATTGCTACATTTAGATATTTATATTTGTGTTTAAAAAGCATGCATATATTAAAAATATCACCCATACAAACATAATGGGAGGAAAATTGTAAACATGATATCTATAACTATGAGTGACAATTGAAATTGCATTCAGGTATTGATGTGCATAAATAAGATTTCATTAAACATATTACATTAAATAATAATTCCATAACAGCCAGACCATGCAGGCTGAAATATAGAAGGTGAGATTTATTATTTAGTTTATACAGCTTAATGTGTATGTTTGTGTGTGTGACTACGAGAGATGTCTCATAAGTACTATAGTGCTAGCCCTAGCATGGCCAGCAGTAAAGTTTCATTAGAATAAAGGTTAGTACACACAGCACATGTTGCTGGTGGTGTGGAGCATTCAGTGATGTCAGCCAGCATTCTTGACTATTTGTGGAGGTGGACCCTGATATTTCATGATTTTCAGGATTTACACCGTCTTTACCCTCCTCTCTCCCTCTATTTTCCTTCCCTGTCCTCCTCCCACCTCACAGCCTTTACTGACAAACTAATCACTGTGCTAGAATCCCCCTGACTATTTATTCTACTGCAACAGAACACCTCCCAGTCAATGAAACAGCAATATAATGATTGAGCAAGACAGAAAAGGGGGAGGATTAGGGTGTTGAGCAACTGGAAGACATTTGCTGTTACCACCTTCATTTCTCAGGCCTTCACTTCTCGTCCACACAGCTTCTGGTAGGTTAGAAACAGATTGGCAGGAATAAAGAGAAAAAAGACAAAGAAAGAGAGAGATGAATGTGTCTCAGGAGGTAGCACACCAAAAGGCAGGTTATTAAAAGCCACAAAGCAGATTCCCTGCTGGGCATGGAGAAATAACCCCAGCATGGGGAAGACACATCTGAAAAGAAGAGCGTCCAGTTACTAAATTGTTCTAAATGTGTAAATGTTTTATTTTACAGGGTTTTTGTAGTTTAGCAATGTTTTGGAAATAAGGCAGGAGAGACCCCTAGCCAAGATGGCAGCAAAAAGGTCATTGTGATGCCAAGTGATTACATCAAACATAAATTAGGCATCTAGACATTACACATCTTGTAGAAAAAAATTACAATTATAAAAATGTTAAAAATAACACTTAACATACCACTACTAGAGCTCCACATAACTCTAAATATCGATCTGTGGAGGAAGCAAAGAAAAAGCAACGGGCACTATTATTGTTCCAGTCCCATCACCTAAGTCAATGATTCAATTTCCATACTTTTTGCAAACATAATTACAAAAAATCAATTATCTATATCTCAGGGACCAACAGAACCCAATTCACAAACTCCAATTGCATGGTAAGTAAAGTGAGTAGCAAGGATGCAAGAATGTTCCAGTCAATAATGCCATAGGGAGTCAGTCACAACCCTGTTGAATACTGACCATCATTATCCCATCTCTAATATTGAACTGCCTCCAAAAAAAGCACAGGTAAATTATAGTAACATTTGAAAACACAAATTCTTAGGAATTTACTGTTCCTTGAAAGTGTCCTAATGACATAAAAAACAGCAGAATCTGTAGATGCATTTGACAAGGGATTATTTCCTTTCTTTTTTATATCAGTTCAAATTTAGCACTACAAGTGTAACTTTGGACCTGCCTTTCGCTTTGGTTCTTTGCATTATAGTTCATATAATTTTTTACTTTGCATTATAGTTAATATAATTGCTTGGATTTTATGTTCCATAATATATGTGCATGTCTGCTGTGTGACTATCTGACCTATTAACAAAATGTATATCTTACAACCCTCGTGGAAATTCTCCACTACCTAATTGCAGAGTGGGTTCTAAATGGTGTACTCTTCACTGCTCCATTCCAGAACAATAGTTTTTATGTGAGCTCTATTAAACATAATGTTGTTGAAAAGTTATAGTGTGCAATTTTTCTTGTAGCCTGAGGGGGCAGTTTAAACCATGTCCATAGGAGATTTAAATTCCAATGTATTAGTCCCTATTAAAAGCTTTGTTTATACTGACATAAATAGCTATTACAGTGATTTAAATGACCCAATTGAAAATTGGCACTTTTGTCTTGAAAAGAGAATGCTGAGCAAGTATTAATAATTATTGATAAATGATACATGATACATAGAAATGTAGGACACTGTGGAAAATAAAAACAGATTGAAGCTATTTAACCAGTGACATATTTTGATTCTTGCCATTTTTGATACAGCTGCTATGTCAGGAATTTCAGAATAATTGCCTTTTTGATTAGAACCAGATAGAATAGATATTAGAATCAACATACAGTAGAACTAGATAGCATAGCAATTAGATAGCATATTGATCATATACAAGGATGGCTTAACTGTACCAACAGAGGTCACCATGGTTAAACAGAACCACATACAAATGCATACAGTGTCTCCACCAGCAAAGTCCAGTCCACCAGTAATGGCGGGTCACCACATGATTATATGCTTTTGAATGCTGTATCAAATAGGGCACTGCATTTGTTGTAAGACAATAATACTGTCATCTCTTTTTAAATTGTGTATTGAGAACCTGGGGTGAACTTAAATGTATAAAATCTCTTTTCATATGCTTTTGAATGCTGTATCAAATAGGGCATTGCATGTGTTGGTAAGTCATATGCAAACATATTTTATACATTTAAGTTTAGCCCAGGTTCTGCATAAACAGTTTAAAAGAGAGATTGCAGTATTATTGACAAAATGACAGAATTGACACAAATATCAGGCTTCCATAAATTCTTGTATTTTTCTGAAGCATGGATGTTTTTTACAAACTGCTGATTATTACATTTATATTACAGTAGCTATGAATTCTAATAAAAAAAAACAAATGTAATTTATTCAGCTTGACAGTAGAGAATATTGGGATTGGAAAAACAATCTAGCACATTTTTTACATAAAAACAGATCAGTCATATTACAGTAATTTTATATTATTATATTATTAAGAGACAGCTTTACAATACTATTTACACTTAAATTACAATAATAAATAAATAAATCAATATTCCACAGTTAAATATTTTTTTTAAATGTTTGATGAAATTCATTCATTTAAGACATTGTTTAAAGACAGAAATTGTTAGAATGTCTATAAGTTCCACAACAGCATGCTTAATGAGTATGACTCTTGACACAGCATACATGAGCTGGAAAGCCACATTTCTTTCAGGTCAGTGCACAAATTAGGCTGCTTCACTTGTTTGTACTTACTGTAATGCTCCAGCATGCTAACCAAAAGTATTATGTGTAGACTACACTCCTTCCTTATTCACATTGGATTTGCTTAGAGAAAGGTGAATAGTTTGCCAGGCAAAGTGACTTGGAAAGTGTCATCAGACTGTATCATATCATGCCATTATTACAAAAATGTTTTTTTTTTTTTTTCTACATTGCTATCTATGCTTATACACTGTTAGTTTTTTTCTTTCACCTTTGCAGTTCCACTGACATATAGCCACAACATTTATTATTTCAGACGTCTATAATTGGAGTATTTATATTATCTTCTATGGTAGATTGTGTCATATTTTTATAATTTACATACTGTAATCTGCAGAAACATTTAAATTTGACATGTAATTCATTATTGAATGGCTGTGGCGTAGCTTTCCTCTTGGACATGGAAGGTAAACTTAGGTTTCTAGGAAAGCATAGGTTCTCTAAGATAGTATTTTACACAGAAGCTCATGATATACGCCTCCGATATTCAGAGGTTAAAAAAGAGTAACAATATAGAGGTGTGAAAAATAGCAAAGGCAATGTCTGATTCTGTAATATGTTCTGGCCCCATCCCAATGCAGCATGGTGATGTAGCTTACAACAGGTTATGGTTACTGACTGCTGGATGTCCGAATGGTGTTACAAAAACAATGTGGGCTTCATTGATAATTGGAGCAATTTTGAGGACAATGCTGGCCTATTAGATGAGGGTGGTATCCATCCCACTCGGGAAGGTGCTGCTCTAATTTCTTGTAGTATAGGTCATAGTCTCAGTCTCAAAACATTTAAAATCTGCCGCATAGCATAAGTACCACACCACGTTACCAGGTTAAGCGTACATTCACGTTAACTACAGGTATGAGTGTCAATGGTGCAAGGAAAGATTAGAAGAGAGAGACACCAACCTCCAGGAGAGGGAGACACACCAAGCAGAGAGACGAGCAGAAGGGTCACCAAAAGGTGATTAAACGCGAGAGGGCGCATTTAAAGATGAGAGAGGCAACTATGAAAGACAAAATGAGAAAAAAAAAATCCCAAAAATCACATTGTCTGATTTTTAAAGAATTTATTTGCAAATTATGGTGGAAAATAAGTATTTAGTCGCCTACAAAAGATCATGTCAATACCTTGTTATATACACACTGTTGCTGGTAGTTTGGCCCATTCCTCCATGCAGATCTCCTCTAGAGCAGTGATGTTTTGGGGCTGTCACTGGGCAACACGGATTTTCAACTCCCTCCAAAGATTTTCTATGGGGTTGAGATCTGGAGACTGGCTAGGCCACTAAAGGACCTTGAAATGCTTCTTATGAAGCCACTCCTTGGTTGCCCGGGCGGTGTGTTTGGGATCATTCTCATGCTGAAAGACACAGCCACGTTTCATCTTCAATGCCCTTGCTGATGGAAGGATGTTTTCACTCAAAATCTCACGATACATGGCCCCATTTATTCCTTCCTTTACACGGATCAGTCGTCCTGGTCCCTTTACAGAAAAACAGCCCCAAAGCATGATGTTTCCACCCCCATGCTTCACAGTAGGTATGTTGTTCTTTGGAAGCAACTCAGCATTCTTTCTCCTCCAAACACGACAAGTTGAGTTTTTACCAAAAAGTTATTTTGGTTTCATCTGACCATATGACATTCTCCCAATCCTCTTCTGGATCATCCAAATGCTCTCTAGCAAACTTCAGACGGGCCCGGACATGTACTGGCTTAAGCAGGGGGACATGTCTGGCACTGCAAGATTTGAGTCCCTGGTGGCATAGTGTGTTACTGATGGTAGCCTTTGTTACTTTGGTCCCAGCTCTCTGCAGGTCATTCACTAGGTCCCCCCGTGTGGTTCTGGGATTTTTGCTCACCGTTCTTGTGATCCTTTTGACCCCACGGGATGAGATCTTGCGTGGAGCCCCAGATCAAGGGAGATTATCAGGTCTTGTATGTCTTTTATTTTCTAATAATTGCCTCCACAGTTGATTTCTTCACACCAAGCTGCTTACCTATTGCAGATTCAGTCTTCCCAGCCTGGTGCAGATCTACAATTTTGTTTCTGGTGTCCTTTGACAGCTCTTTGGTCTTGGCCATTGTGGAGTTTGGCGTCTGACTGTTTGAGGTTGTGGACAGGTGTCTTTTATACTGATAACGAGTTCAAACAGGTGCCATTAATACAGGTAACAAGTTGAGGACAGAGAGCCTCTTAAAGAAGAAGTTACGCATCTGTGAGAACCAGAAATCTTGCTTTTTTTGTAGGTGACCAAATACTTATTTTCCACCATAATTTGCAAATAAATTCTTTAAAAATCAGACAATATGGTTTTGGGGATTTTTTTTTTCTTTCCATTTTGTCTCTCATAGTTGAAGTGTACCGATGATGAAAATTACAGGCCTCTCTCATCTTTTTAAGTGGGAGAACTTGCACAATTGGTGGCTGACTAAATACTTTTTTGCCCCACTGTATGATGCCTCTGGGTGAAATTATACACAAACATGGTATTAGCTTCCATTGCTATGCTGATGATACACGGTTGTATATTTCAGCAAAGCCAGATACGTGATATCAGCATAAAAATGTAGAGGAGTGTGTAAAGGACTTTACATTTACATTTTAAGGGTTGTCCAGACTGATGTACAAAAGTGCTTTGAATCTCTATTAATGAATATACTGTATCTATACTGGTATGCTAGATTAAAAACTTAAAAAAAAAACAGCCTAAAACTCTGTTGAGAGGATTATTTAATTTTTTAACAAAACAAACCTGGAAAGTGTTAGTTTAAGTGTTTCAGGAAGAGGTAGGTTTTCACCCATCGCTTGAAGATAGCCAGGGACTCTGCTGTTTGGACATCTGGGGGAAGTTCATTCTACAACCTTGGTGCTAGAAGAGAGAAGAGTCTTACTTACCTGAAGTATGCTTACCTCTTACCCTAAGAGAAGGAGGTACCAGTCGAGCAGTGCTGGATGTCAGGCAGCGTGGTGCATTGTGAGGAGTGATGAGGTCTTTGTGGTGAAAGGTGCTGGTTGATTTTTGGCTAAATAGGCAGCCATAAGTGTTTTGAATCTAAATCACCTGAGCAGCCTGTGTGGATAGAAATGGTTTGAATCCTTCGGATGTTGTAGAGAAGGACAAGCCACATTAGCAACATGGGAGAAGCAGTAGAGTTGATTGTCCAGGCCTATCTCAAGGTTGCGAGCAGTGGTTAAAGGGGGGAGCAGAGAGTTATGAAGAGTTATTCTAGGATCCTGACCTGGAGATAAATCACCTGGGACACCTTCCATTAGACAGTGAATGCTTGATAACTTCCTTCAAGTAAGTTTATAAATTAACTTCAGTTAGTCCAGAATGCAGCAGCAAGGGTCCTTACTAGATCTAGAAAATATGACCACATCACCCCTGTTTTAATCAGTCTACACTGGCTCCCAATTAAATATTGAATTGATTATAAAATACTACAACTCACATATAAAACACTTAACAGTCTCACGCTGAAGTATCTGAGTGAACTTCTGTACCATTATTATCCTCCATGCCTACTTGGATCAAAAGGTACAGGCTATTTGTTGGTACCTCAAATAATCAAAACTAAAGCAGGGGGCAGATCTTTCTCTTACTAAGATCCACAGTTATGGAACAGCCTTCCAATTAGTGTTCAGGACTCAGACACAGTCTTAGTGTTTAAGTCAAGGCTGAAAACACATTTATTTAGTAAAGCCTTTGATAATTAGATTTTTCTTATGTAAAGGAGCAGGTCTGGAGGGATCATTGATGTAGAGTGTTCAGTGAGCTGGGATAATTGTATGCTGTCATTCTCTCTCTCACACGTTCACTCAGTTTTGTTGATGGTGATATAATGGGCTGTCTTTTATACCATAGATCCCTCATGTCTGTGTTACCTTCTGGCTCTCCCTTTTAGTTATGCTGCCATAGCTAGTCTTGCTGGAATCCCAAACTGCACAGTGTTCTTAACTTTTATACAACAATAAGAATGCTTAATAATCCATATCTTTCTCTCCCTGTCACCTCTCTTCTCTCTCTCGCTCTCTCTCTCAGTCGAGTTAAACTCTTGAGGTACCAGTGACCACTGTTTCTGCCCCTCTCCTCGGATCTGCCTGCTTCATCCTGGCCTGCGTCTGGATGGTGTTGTCTTCGATTGGAGGCCACTCTGTGCAGCTGGGGATTCTCATCAACACCCTGGGGATCCATGAAATTACAGAGTAAGACAGGAGCTTTGAGGATGGATTTGGACGGTACTTAATTTCAACAGTCTGCTACACTCAACATCATTTAGCTGTTAGAACTGGACAGCCAGTGCCACCCAGATGAGGATGGGTTCCCTCTTGAGTCTTCCTTATGCCATCTCAGGGAGGGTTTCCTTGCCACAGTCCCTACCGGCTTGCTCATGCTTGCAACAATGCCCATTGTTAAAAGTGCTATACAAATAAAAATTTTTTGAATTGAACTAATGCCCCAGGAGTTATTAATATTGACCACATGCTAGAGTAAATTTTTTTTTCTTTGGTTACAGACAGCAAAATTCCCTTATTCTGTTTACATTTCAGTTTAGATATTGCTAGGCTTTAAGATTTACAAAGAGTCAAGGGTCCAGTGAAGTTGTGTTTGGGCTCCTCCTTAATTCATTCATAGTATTCAAATCTTAATTGATTCAAGTCATGATGAAACAAAGATTACAAACTGCCCCCATACCTCCCACTTCTCTCACTCGCTCAGCAGAGTAAGAAACTAGGTGTTCAACATTAAAGACGTTCAACCTTCTCCTTGAAGCCTGAACGGGGAGCAATGTTTTTTGTGGCATACAGCACAAAGCAAGTGAATGTAACAACATCCTCAGCAGAGCGAGGAGGCAGAGTGGCATCTGTAGCCAAGCAAGAAGTGATGCCTTTAGCCAGGCAGGATAGAAGTGTATTATCTGTGTAGTCACTGTGCCAATTTCAGCATCCATAAACCTGCTCAGTTGCACTTTCTGCTATAGTTTATGCTGATTTATATTTTCTATGGATATCATATTTTGCATCTAGTTAAAAGACAAAATCATGCAGTGTTATTTTAACAAGATTGTAAATTTAAATTGGAGTCCTCTAAACAGTGCAGTATGAGCACAATATAAATAATAATAAATAAATAACTTATCTAATTATGAAAGAACGTCAGTCATAGTTTCCTGAACTTTGCTGACAGCAGTGGAACCCAGAGATGCTTTTTTTCTGCTCACCATGGTCGCAATAAGTTAATTAAGTTACTGTAGCCTACCTGTCAACTCAAACCAGTATGACCATTTGACTTTGACCTCTTTCTTCAACAAGGTCTTTCTATAGAACTGCAGCCCCCCCCCCCCCCTCTCCCCCCCCCCCCCTCCCACCCACACCCCCTCCCCCCCCCACACACACACACACACACACACACACACACACACACACACACACACCACTTTTTGCAAACTCTTTAGATGACTGTGCATTCCTGATAAGCATTTTATGAAACAGTCAAAGCTGCCAGTTCTTTGTCTTATTTTTAGGAGCCCAGGAACCAAAAAAGTCAGAAATCAATTGACCTACTTTTCAATGTGTTCAAAAGTATAAATGGAACTTTTTATAATGTAATTAAAACCTAAGAGTAAATTTAAGATTTTAAACTATTTAGTTTAACTATTTAGTTAGTTCCCCAGAATAATATTTCTGCCTATTTCACAAAGCAGCAAAATTTTCAAATTAAATACAAACAGAAACTTATGAAACAGAAACTTTTTTTTTCTTTCCACAAAACAGATTTTTCCAAAAAGTTAAATTTATAATTAAATTTCAGCCACAGTCCCCTTTAGACCCATGGTTTAGCATATGTACTTTTTTTATTAAAATAAGCTCAAACTAAATTGTTACATTGACACAATGATCTGTGATTTCCCCATAACTATGAATCCTTGTATTAAGATATTTTGTATTCAATAATTACACATGCCAATGCAGGGTGATGTCCCCATTCTGGGCTCTCTATCATAAAGGTAATTTACAATCCCAGAAAATACGATAAAACTATCTTGATTTTATTATTTAATTTTCTCTTTTCTCAAACCACAAAGTGGTTTTGAGTGCTTGTTTTATGTATTCAGCTGCTTTCTACCCCTCTGTCCCTCCATCCCCCCTCCCTCTACAAGCATGTGGAGTCGCTTAAATAAACCATCAAGCAAAGCCCAGCTGCAACAACAAGCGATCGATCTGAGGCAAGTTGGTGCGTCTGAGCCTTCAGCAGGTGGGTTGGGAGTTTATAATTCGCTAGCCGAAGGGCTTTCACATCTGCCTGGCTTGAGGAGAAGAAGGAGAGTGAAAAGGAAAAAGAAAAGCATTGTAACTTTAGCCTCCCTTGATAGATATCTGTGCAGGACTGATATAACGCGTGTTTGGGAAAGATTCGCTGCTGTATAAACAATTGACTCCCTGCCTTCCCACCACATCTGGGAACTCTCAAACACAGGGGATTCTGAAAACAAATAGCTGGGGACATGTTGCTTTCTGATTAGGCTTTAAACAATACATTGAGCACCAAGTAAAGCAAACCACAGCAATTGAAAAGCAGAACAGGAATTAGAATGCATAAATAGATAACTATAAACAAGAAATTTGCATACACCTAAATGCGATAAACTCTGTCCCTATCTCTCTCATCTGTGACTGTCTCTCCAAAGTATCTTTGTGAAGACCTTTTGTTGGCTTTATTATTTACAGCTAATTAATGCTGTAATGAACCTAAATTTAACCTTAAACTTAGAAAACAATTTGGTTTTGCATATTTTATTAGAAAGTATTTTTCTGCAAGGTCAGGACTGACATATTTCATACACACACACACACACCATATTTATATTTATATATTTATATATATATACACACACACACATACATACATACATACATACATACATACATACATACAGTGTATATTAATGCTTATTCATGGACCCATAAAAAAGGCCCAAATCCCAATCTCCCCTAACAATATGATATTTTCATTGAATCCCCTCTTTTAAACAAATTAACAGATTCTGCTCATCCTTTGTGAGCTTTATTGTAATTCCACAGTTTGTTTAAAAAAAAAGTAACATTTGACATGTTATTCTTTTATAAGCTGCGAGGAAGACAAGAACACCAAGATATATTAAAAAAATCCTGATCTCAGTCAATTCCACTGAGAATAATGAGGTATATGTACTGTGTATATCCCAAAACTTTGCATCAGGGAAGCCCAATTCGAAATGTATCTATACCTTTGTAATCTTACCCCTCAGCATGATGTGTGTTGTGACCGCATACCTGTAGGCGTGAAGCATTTGCATGCTTTGGAGAGTATGTGTACCACCTCTAATGTACTGCACCCATGTATATTTTCTTTTAGAATGAATCAAAATCTGATATCTGTTACAGAACAGAGTTTGATTCAGCTTTCAAATTGACACACCACCAGTCTGTTCTTCAGTCTGTTGCCTCAGCCTTTTCTTTGACCACAGAAATCTGTGATACACAAACTTTCTTTCGGCTTGTCCCATCAGGGGTCACCACAGCGGATCATCCGCATCTTTGATTTGGCACATGTTTTTACGCTGGATGCCCTCCCTAATGCAACCCTCCCCATTTATCCGGGCTTGGGACCGGTACTAAGAGTGGGTGGGGTTGGTTCCCTGACCGGGGATCGAACCCTGGCCGCAGCGGTGAGCGCGCCGCATCCTAACCACTAGACTACCAGGGGACCTCAGAAATCCGTGATACACAATCGTTATATTTTAATAAATCATGCTTTATTGCTTCATACAATGTGATGGTAAGCTGTTATTTTTTCTTCTTATACACACACTTAAAGCACACCTGCATAAACAACTTTTCCACAGACTACACATGCATCCACAAATATTTTGCGCAAGATACAGATAAGAAGACCAAGATATTTAATTGCAAAAGTCAAAATACTAATCTCAATCCTACTGAGACAACCCAATAGGTTGTGAGGCCAAATGGTTAAACCTTCATTATATATGTTTCTCCACCACTTTTCAAGTCACTCTTTTATGTCATCCCCAAAGCTGAGTTGACTGTCCAAGGATAGTCTAAGTTTGAATTAAATATTATATATTTACATTTTCCCTAATCTCATGGGCTTCCCATTTTCAGACAGAAAAGTTTATGAGCCAGCATCCAAAACCAGCCACTTTGCTTTATCCCCTCCTTACAGACAATGTGCAGCAGGCAGAGCTAAATAACATGCATTGGACTCTCTCTATCTCCCTCTCTCTTGTCAACATGAACAAAAAAGGGTGAAGATGAATGAATGAGGAGTTTCTGTTTCCCATGCAAACCAAGTCTATGCATGCCAAGATTCAGAGAATGAACTATTGTTTGGTTCATCCTTGGAACAATTTAATTTTTATTTTAAGTGCCACCATGTTGTTTTATAGGTCTTTACCAAAAAAGAAACAACAAAAAAAAATGTAAAAAATCAATTACTGCTAGTAAAAGGGATAATAACCTATTCAGATGTGGACCAAATCCATGATCTTATGCAGAGCTGAAGTCCGTAGTTGCACAGATACAGCGTATGTTCTTGGACCCTAAGTGGATCTGAGAGATAATAAGATTATTAGCAGACCTGTGGATCAGGTAGGGATTTCACCCCTAGGTAAACTGTATGGCCACTATCCAATATTATTAAATAATAAACCTTAAAAAAATACTAAAATATTTTACCTAATTATATACAAATTGTCACTACATTTAGTCTTTTTTACATTTGAAGTTTTGTTATATCTTTGATATAGACTCTTTGCATTTAATACTGATGTTAAAATCTGTTTTATCTTTGATAAGCTCCATTAGCAACATGAATAACAAGAAACCTAGAAAAACATAAAGGAATCCTGGAGACAAATCAGTTTCTTTATCAAAGCTATATACATTAATTTACTCTACACATTGCCTAGCTTCACTTTGCTTGCATTAATATTAGTAGTAGATGCATAGTAGATAGTAGTATAATATGTGTTTAAATCTTCCTCATCTTAGTGCCAAGTTTATTTCTGTTTCTTTCAAAGCAGTCCTGATTTGTATTGCAACACTTTGCTCTCTCTTGCACCTCCTCTAAATCTCACATTTTGTATTATCCCATTATGTTTCTCTTTTAGTCTAAAAGCATTTGGTTAAAAAAATTCAAGAAATGAAAGAGAGAAGGAAAATGAAAGACAGAAATTTGGGAGAAGAATTTGGGGTATATAATAAAGACATTGTAGAAGAGGGGCTGATCCCCAGCTCTATTAAACAGAGGGGAGTCAAAGGGAGAGACCCCACTGGATTTCAAAAGAGGAGTGACAGCTTGTGAAATCCTGACTGAGAGGTGTGAAAGAGCATTGCATAAGCATGGGCCTCCAATGCCAGACACAAACACACACATCTCTGTTTACCCCTTCTTCCCCTACCCTTAACCTATTATATTATATACATCTATAATTTGTATATTATATACATCTATTAATTGTATATATACATATAACAAAATAAATAATAAATAACACTTTGTATTTGGTTGCACATCCTTTGCTGCTGACCAACCTTTGCTGCTGAATCAACTTGTACTGCATCTATCTATCTATCTATCTATCTATCTATCTATCTATCTATCTATCTATCTATCTATCTATCTATCTATCTATCGATTGTGACATATTCACCCCTGCTATGTGGAGGTTGTTGGTGATTTCACTCAGTTTTTTTCCTTCAAAGCCCTCAGAATGTTTCTATCAGCAGCTGCTATTGTTTTCTTTGGGGAACATATTCAATGTTTGTTGTTAGTACATTAGTAGGCTCTTTCTTTTTCAGGACATTCCAAATTGTTGTCCTGCCAATGTTTATTGCTTGGTTCTGATTTTTTCTCTTTCAGCTATCTTGTCTTCTGTTTTGGTTTATACACATATGCAATCTCAGCAAAACCCTGATGAGATATTCAGAAGCATCAATTCTCGAAACAACCCATCTAATAGGGTACATCTGCTAATTACCTGTCCATATTCTCATATTTTTGATTAGTTAAAAATTGGGTGGATGCAAACTAGATGCAAATCTGGAAAAATAATTCTATAATCTATAAATTATATTACATTTATCAGAATCAGGTTTATTGGCCAAGTGTGTTGACACACACAAGGAATTTGGTTACAGCTGACTCTCAAAGTACGGACATAAATAAAACTATACATTCAGCTTGGACTATACAAGAAAAAACAGACTATAGAAGACAATACAGACAATGTGAGACAATATAGACAGTACGAGTATTAAATAGGAGATATTTGATCCAAAACACAACTCTCCTTACTGTATAGCAAAAATATAGAGTTTGAGTTTAGTTATATATTGCTCAGTGATTACCCCTCCCCCATCTGTCACTTTTCCTTTTTCCTCTCTGTGTATTTCTATTGCACACAGGAACAGCATGGCTCCAGTTGTAATCACTGTTGGACACAATTTCAGGGACAATTTAAAGACTATTTATTATCTTTGGTCAATAAGTGCACGGTTAAAATGACTTTCTGGATGTTCATTTGAAATGGATGGACCTTTAAATGCTTTCCAGTTGGTTTACAGTAGTAGAGACTCACTGCTGCTAAGTAGCTGTTTTGTTTAATTGTCTTTTTAGCATTTTCTGTCCATTTCGACTCAATGACACAGATGTATGAAAATACATTTTAGTAAATTACAGTTAATTACAAAAAAGTTTGATATTAATAATAAATGCAATTTTAGCTTCTAAAATTTGTTTAAAAAAATCTGAAGGGTTTGGACACCATGGTCATGGTGATCCAGTGCCTATCCTGTGAACTGGGTAAATGTCAGGAATCACCCATGACCATACTTTACAAAGCCTCCAGAAGAAAACTTACAAAAATACACACTCTTTAGCAGTCTGAGAGAGCACTTAGCCTCCACTGACCTGCTCCAGACTGACATGTTCAACAACTGACAATAGCTGAACTTTATCTAGTAGAAGCAAATAAATTTAAGTAGGTTTTTGATACAAATTTAAAGACAGTTCCTACTCAAATAAACTAATGAGCTAAATGTACAAATGCTTTATCTTTCCTTGCAGTGAATGTACATGAAAATCTTCAGAATTTTCATTATTGAATGTATTGAAAAGATAATGAAACAACCCACACAAACCATTAAATAGGACTTGCAGAGACAATATATGGTTATCAAGGAAAGTAAGCAATGAATTTTTTAAATAATATTTTACCATTTAAATTCAGCTGAGATTTTCCGACTTAATTTTTACTCTACATTACTGACAAAAAGAGAAACCAATCAAGTCTAATCAAGATATGTGGATAGAAATTATTCACTATGCCAGTAGCAATAAAATGAAATAGTCATCGAAAGTTTTCATAATTAATGTTCTCCTTAATTACTTTCTTACAGTTTGACCAGAGATAGTGTTTGCATAACTGCATATTTTTTTGTTTACAATTATCACCAGGGATTTTGACCTGGATCAAGGTTATTACCGAGACAACTGGGATTGAGATTTGATTTATCAAACAGCAAAATTAATGGGGTGGTGGAGTAGTATTTTTTAAGTTGAGCATACTAATCGTTGTTTGGACTGCTGGTTGCAATTTTGAGCAATGGGCTGCTCATTTTTAAACAGAGGCTAAAAGTGGAAGAGCAATTAATGAATTAAAACTGAATGACTCAAAGGCCACACAAAATCCTAGGGCAATTGCACAATACATATATCTAAATAAAGCACAGTTATAAATGAGTATCCCTTATTACAATCTAAGGTGTGTGTAAAACTCTTTCAGCAATTTAATAATGTGATTAATAAGAGTTTACAAACAAACTTCTGAAGAATTAATCATTGTTTGGATTAGAAATTTAATAAAAACAATCAAGGAACTGTGGTTTCCTTTCAGGAACTTGAGCTGCGTCAACAGCGCTTTGGGAATGTTTCCCGTTGTCCACACCCTGAATCACGTGTGTAAACTTACGTCATGAACAGGAAGCTATAAAAAGCGTATAGAGTGAAGCCAACACTAGCTTCTGTTTGTTCATGAAGCGCTCTGTGTGTTTCTATGTCAATTGTTTGTCAATAGTTTGTCCAAAAAAAAATTATATGAAGGCGAGCAAAAAGACCAAACACAACTGCCAGTTGTGTGTTCCTCCTTGGCCTGTATATATTCTGGGGGGGATTGCCTGGGAGCGAAGCATGCTTCTCGAGGAAGCCGACTCAGCACATTGTGCTCGCATATTCATGTGTACTTTACTTTGGAGGCTCAAGTTGGAAGTCAAGCAGCTCATGGAGGTTGTGACTCGGGCTGTTGCCAAGCAGGATCTGGCCGGTTTGGCCGGCCGATGAGCAGAGAGAAGCTTGACGAACGCTTCCTGCAACCCACATCACCCCCTCTACGTCAGAGTCTGCTGTTCTATTTGGACCTAAACACTGATATATACACTATATATATATATATATATATATATATATATATATATATATATAAAAATCAAAATCAAATTTTATTCATCACATACACATACATACAGGGTACGACATGCAGTGAAATGCTTTATACGACGGTCCGGCATGAGGGAATAGGATGGGGAAAAAGAAAAGAAGGCAGATAAATAAGTATGAAGTATAAAAAACTATATAAAATAAAATAAAATATGAGAATATAAAGATATAAAAGATATATAAAGATCTATAAATGTGAAACAAGGAGAAAAAGATGTATATACAAAAAAATGGCAGTAAACAGTGAACAGTAAACATTTTTATATTTTTATAACAGTAAACATTTATATTTTATATATATATATATATATATATATATATATATATAAAATATAATATTATATAACAGCGGGGAAAATAAGTATTTGACACATCAGCATTTTTATCAGTAAGGGGATTTCTAAGTGGGCTATTGACACAAAATTTCCACCAGATGTAGCCATCAAGCCAAATATTGAATTCATACAAAGAAATCAGAAGATTTAAGTATACAAGTTGAGTCATAATAAATAAAGTGAAATGACACAGTAAGTATTAATACGTATAATAAGTATTAAACACATGAAGATAACAAGGTGCAAAATGGCATAGAAAGCCAGGAGATCACCTGAAATCTGTCAGTATTGAGAGAGAAACCCTGCCCCCTATCAGTACTAATTGATATCAGCTGCTTTAGTCCTAATTGATGGCCTATAAAGGCTTCTCATTACCCAGGAGGCACACAGGAAAGACTTCATGATGGGTAAAAGCAAAGAACTCGCTCAAGATCTTCGTAATCTTATCGTTGAAAAGCATTTTGATGGGAATGGTTATAGGTGCATTTCCAGAATGCTGAATGTTCCTGTGAGCACTGTGGGGGCCATTATCCGGAAATAGAAAGAGCA
Organism: Silurus glanis; assembly: GCA_014706435.1. Taxonomy (NCBI): domain Eukaryota; kingdom Metazoa; phylum Chordata; class Actinopteri; order Siluriformes; family Siluridae; genus Silurus; species Silurus glanis. Next base: position 11,165,670 of record JAAIIK010000054.1, read on the forward strand.
TCAGTTCACCGTAAACCGGCCACGATCAGGTGCTCAACGTAAGATCTCTGTCCGAGGAGTCCAAAGAATAATCAGGAGAGTTCGCCAAGAGCCAAGAACCACTCGGGCAGAACTTCAGGAAGACCTTGCATCAGCAGGTACTGTTGTTTCAAAGAAAACTATAAGCAATGCACTGAACCGCCATGGCATCCATGCACGCTCACCATGCAAGACTCCATTGCTGAATAAAAAGCATGTTGAGACTCAGTTAAAGTTTGCGAAAGAGCATTTGGAGAATCCTGTGGATTATTTGGGAGACTATAGTATGGTCAGATGAAAGCAAAATTGAACTTTTTGGCAGACATTCTACACACCATGTTTGGAGAAGAAATGGCACTGCCCACCACCCCAAGAACACCATACCAACAGTTAAGTTTGGGGGTGGAAGCATCATGGTTTGGGGCTGCTTTTTAGCAAGGGGTACTAGCAGACTTCATATTGTTGAAGGCAGGATGAATGGAGAAATGTACAGGGACATTCTGGATAAAAATCTGCTGCCATCTACCAGGAAGCTGAAAATGAAAAGAGGGTGGACATTTCAGCAAGACAATGATCCCAAACACAAGGCCAAGGAAACAATGAAGTGGTTTCAAAGAAAGAAAATCAAGTTGCTTGAATGGCCCAGTCAATCACCTGACCTAAATCCCATAGAAAATCTATGGAGAGAACTGAAGAGCAAAGTTCATAAAAAAGGCCCAAGGAACCTTCAAGACTTAAAGACCATTTGTGTGGAAGAATGGGCCAGAATCACTCCTGAGCAATGCAGACGACTGGTCTCTCCATAGAAGAGGCGTCTAGAAGCTGTAATCACAGCCAGGAGTGGCACAGAGGTCAAGGTTGTAAAATCTGGTAATGCTGAGCAGGGTGGACCACCTCGCAGCATCACAGAGGTCTTGGAGGGACACTCCAGAGGACCAAGCCTAAAGGCTGCCACACTCCTGGTCTAGTAAGCTCTGACCCCGAAAGGAGGGAGGAGACCAGAGGACCCATAAGGAGATGCAATAGCGTCAATAACCCACCTGCTGAGCATCTGCTTATGAGCAGGAACGCTTCTCCTTGGAGGGCCATAGCAGATAAACAGTTGTTCTGACTTTCTCCAGGGACTCGTATGGTGGACATAACAGTCCAGTGCTCGGACCATACACAGTTCACTGTTCAACCTCTCCTGGTCTGGGGTCAAGAATGAAGGAGGGTTGAATGCCTGGAGCCTGACAGGTCCTGGGACGACCGAGGGCACCTTGGGAACGTAACCCACTATAGGGTGAAGGAAATCACTGGTCATGCCTGGAGTAAACTCCAGGAAAGAGGGGGCCACAGGGAGGGACTGTAAATCACCTACTCTCCTCAGAGAGCAAATGGCCACCTAGAAAGCGGTCTTGATGGACAAGTGCCTCCACGAAGTCTCTGCCAAAGGCTCGAATGGGGACTCGGTTAGACACAGGGGCGGGAAACGGAGGACCTTTTGCGAATTGCTCCTGCAGAATCTTCAGCACTGAACCAACTGGGCAGTGGACTGGGTCCAATTGGTGAAGAGAGCACCATGCAGTGAACAGACGACATCTCACGGCATACGACCTTCTCATGAAGGGAGCTCTGAATTGGAGAATGGTCTCTACCACCTCGGTGGAGAGACCCGAGCATCTGAGCTGTGCTCCTTCAGGGGCCACAGCCACAGCTTCCACAACTCCGGGCGAGGGTGAACTATTGCGCCCCCTGATTGAGAGAGGAGATCCCTCCTCAGAGGAATTTCCCATGGAGGCTGCTCAAGGAGGGCCACCAGGTCCGTGAACCATGGACGGCCCGGCCACCGCGGGGAAAGGTGTAAAGATGCAGCCTCGGCCATGGTTGCGCCATAGCATCCAGTCCCAACCAGGCTGGTGTATATAAGGAGAAACATAGAATACAGTCCGACGTCTCTAAGGACGCGAACAAGTCTACCTGGGCTGTGCCGAATTTCTCTCAAATATGCTCCACGCATTTAAAGCATGTAGGCATCGCTGTGTGACCTTGATCGTGGGGAGGGGATTGCCCTTCCGAGAGATCCCCCAGGCTCTGAGCCACCACCAAAGGGGTCTCATGTACAGGAGGCCACATGGAATGACACTGAACACTGCTGCCATGAGCCCGAGCAGTTTCTGGAACTGCTTGACAGTGAGTGACTGCCCTTCTCTGACCTTCCTGACCGCTGTGAGGATGGACACTATGCAGGCAGAGGAAAGCTGCATGCACATAGTCGCGGAATCCCAAATGATGCCAAGATAGGTGGTTCTCTGTGACTGAGAAAGCACACTCTTCCCGGTGTTCAGCCGAAACCCCAGCTCCTTCATGTGATCGAGAACAACATCTCGATGCCGCACCACGCCGCATTGACACTTCGTGAAGGTGTGGGGTGACAGGGCAGGGCTGAATGGAGGGACCCGATATTGGAATGCTTTGACCCCAAAAAGCAAACCTCAAGAACTTCCTTTGAAAAGGGAGGTTGGGTATGTGAAAGTATGCATCCTTTAGAGCTACTGTGACAAACCAATCCTTGGCTCTGATCTGAGACACGACCTGCTTGAGGGTCAGCATCCTGAACCAGAGCCTCATCAAAGAGCGGTTCAGCTGACATGGATCTAGGATAGGACGCAACCCACCTTTTTGTGAACTAGGATGTACCGGCTGTAGAACTTGGACTCTCTGTCTGACGAAGGGACCACATCGATGTCCTCCTTCCTCAGGAGAGTATCTACTTCTCGTTCCAATTCCAGAGCCTGCTCACTTCTCACCAGCGTGAGAGAGAGCCCATTTGAACAGCTCGTTTGAGAGCGCAGCCTCGCTCTCCAGTATGCAGGACCCACATGTACATGTCTTGCAAAGCCCTCCAAGCTGCCAGGTTCTTCCTTAAGGGTATCAGTCTCTCAAGACTGACCTCCGATGTGTCCAGAGCGGGGCAGTGCCCAAACGCGGCTCTGGAAATGAGACTTGGTCCGCAACGATGGCCAGGTCAGGACCTTTTGGCTGACGCTCTCTTCCTGGAGATGACAGTCCTCAGATCTGTCACCTAACAGGGCATTGACCCAGGGCGCCGGGCAGGATCCCGCACAGGGGGAGAGCGCATCGCGACGCTTTGTCTCTGCACTTGGCGGTACGAAGTGCTGGGTTGGGGCTGCGCCTGCCAAGCAGCCCCATGAGAGTGGCGTGGGAGATACCGCTGAAATGATGGCAATTGTCTCTTGGACTCCTGGAACCTGGATCCTGTCAACTACCAAATCAACGGTGTCGACAAACAGACCCGAAGGAGAGCGTGGGCCATCCAGCAGCACGACCTTTTCCCTGTTTGGTATTTCAAACAGGGTAAGCCAGAGGTGTCTCTCAGTGGCTACTATGGCGGCCATAGACCGGCCGATGGCCTTGGCGGTCTCTTTTGTGGCGCATCTCAGAAAACTGGGCGCCCAAAGGATCTCCCAGATCCAGCTCCCGCAGCCGGTCAGCTGGCTACTGCAGGCATACTAAGCTGACCTGCTGTGGGAGCTGGATCTGGGAGATCCTTTGGGTGCCCAGTTTTCTGGCAAGGCATAAGCCTTACACACCAGCGCCGAGGTACTGCGCAGGGGCTTGGTGGGTAATGTTGGTTGTTTTAGGAAAGATGCCACACCTGGGAAGAGATAGCGTGTTAGCATCTCTTTAACCCATGGCATGACATGATAGCCATAATCCCTAAGCCCGAAGATGTTGGAATAAACCGCGGTTCTGAGGCTGAAAAGGTGGGACGAGAAAGGCCACGGCCAGGACCTGGACACCTTGGTGTGTAGGTGAGGAAAAAAATGTCAAGCCCTGACACAGAGTCTGTGATGCCGGGAGCAAAAAGCACTCATCGAGCTTGCCCGAGGGAGGGGCAGTGCCCTGGAGTGCGACGGCGCCCTCTGCGGATGTCTCTGCGGATGTCTGGGCTTGGAAGCTGGGGATTCGATAGGCTGCAGGGACAGCCAAACTAGAACCCCGGCTCTTGGTGAAAAGCTGGATAGCCTGCGTATAAGGGGCCCTGGCGCCCCTAGATGTTGGCAGTCCAGTCCAGGGCCTTTCCAGAGCAGTGGGGGCTGTAGTGGTGGTCCTCTATTGCAACCCCAAACACTTCCGCAAAGTGCCTGGTGATTTGGGAATAAGCATTGATGATATCCCGATTGGTGTTCCACATTGCACTCGCCCATGACAAAGCCTTCCCGGTTAGACGTGAGATGAGAAACGCCACCTTGGAACAATTGGTGGGGAACTGGGCAGGCTGCAACTTGACGTGGAGACTGATGCATCGCAGGAAACTGCAGCACTCGGCCGCTTTGCAGGAGTAGGAAGCTGGAAGTGCCATTGGGCTATGGGAGGTGTGCGGTGCGGTCGCACTAGCATGACCTGGAGCCGATGCGAATGCCCGGAGAACAGTGATGAGTACCTCAAATGGATCCGTGATTGCAGCAGGTTGGTAGTCCACCGAGGTAGGTTCCTTTTGAAAGTTGGATTTTCTGTCATGATTATAGACCAGGCGTCATAAATCGGGAATAAACCATATAAACCTTTTATGATTTAAACTCAACGTACAAACAAAAACTTATCTTGAGTGCTTCATCCGAAGCGTAGCCAGGAACATGGAAGTACGGGGAACACGAGTAGTTGGAAGTCCAGGCGATCTATTGTAGCAAGGAGTAGATCCGACAGTGAGTGGGGGGGAATCAGGACCTTGTAAAGGGGAAATGTAAATAGGGAAGAGGTGTAGGTGATTAGAGCAGGAAGAGGCTGATTGAGAGTGTGAGGCTTGAAGGGAGGCGTGTCTGGTGGTTCCATGACAGTATAGCAGTATAGATTTACTGTCCTCTGAAAATAACTCAACATACAGCCATTATGGTCAAAATAGCTGGCAACAATAGTGAGTACACCCTAAGTAAAAACAGCTGTATGTCACTTAACCATGCAAAGCCAGATGTCCCTTTCATTATGATCATGTTTTTGTCTGCTTGACAGAAACATACAAATTTGCGTATCTTGTATTAGAGCAGTTCTCTCATAATGACCACTGGATGTTCAGCATGGCACCTCATCGCAAAAACCTCTCTGAGGATTTGAGAATTTAAATTGTTGCTCTCCACAAAGATGGCCTAGGCTATAAGAAGATCTGTAACACCCTGAAACTGAGTTACAGTGCAGTGGCCTAGGTTTTCCAAGACCGGTTCCACTTGGAACAGGCCTTTCAAGTGTCAATTAAAGAAGTTGAGTCCTCATGCTGTGCGTCAGGTGCAAAAGATGCCTTCAAAAAAGAGATTGAGTGCTGCCAGCATTGCTTTATAGGTTGCAGAAGTGGAAGGTCTGCTTATCAGTGTTCAGCCCATACACTGCAACAAGTCGGTTTCCATGTAGGTCATCCCAGACGGAAGCCTCTTTTGAAGCTGGCTCACAAGAAAGCCCGCAAACTGTTTGCTGAAGACAACCTGTCAAAGAGCATTGAAAAACTGGAACGATGTCCTGTGGTCTGATGAAACTAAAATAACCTTTTCTGGCTCAGCTGGTGTCCAGCATGTGTGGCAATGCCCTGCTGACGAGTACCAAGAAAATTGTGTCTTGCCGGCAGTCAAGCATGGTGGTAGAGGCAAACATGGATTTCAACATGTAAGTGATGCCCTCGCTTTAGAATCTGGGCCAAACAGCAGTTTTCCAGCATGAAAATGATCCCAAACACACCTACAAGATGACAACTGCCTTGCTGAGGAAGCTGAAGGTGAAGGTGATGGAGTGGTCAAGTATGTCTGCAGATCTGAACTCCATTGAGCACCTGTGGGGCATCCTCAAGTGGAAGGTGGAGAAGCACGATGTGTCTAACATCCAGCAGCTCTGTGATGTCATTATAAGGAGTGGAAGAGAAAGATGTTAAAATCCATGCACAGGGGGATTAGGGCAGTGCTACAGTAGATAACAATGGGACTCACACACAGTTTTGACATGTTCACTTAGGGTGTACTCACTTTGTTGCAAGCTATTTTGACAATGGCTGTATGTTTAGTTAATTTCAGAGGACATTAAAAAGTTTTATTTCTATAGTATTGTCCCTTGAGAAGCTATACTAAAACAGTTGCTGAAATGTGAGGAGGGTACTCACTTTTGATACTGTATGTTTTCTTTTATTTAAAAAAATGTAATTACAGAATACTGTTTACTTTACTCCCACTACCCCATAATGATTAATTGTAATGTGAAAAAGGGGTCTGAACAATTTCTGAATGCAGTGTATGTTGTTGTCTGTACACATAGCAAATTAATCCTTCAACTCTGTGTGATACAATCACAGTTCTCCCTATTGTATAGGACTCTTCACTTATCTCTGTGTTATGGAAACCATTTAGATTTGACTGTAACAAGTGTTGACTGTAACTTATAGAAAAATAAAGGAGTCCTATCACTGATACTCATATTGACCACAACCAAAGAAGATGAAATACATTCTTTGGCCCCATAGTTGGAGGGATGAAATAAACTTTAATACCTGTGGGAGGCAGAGGCATGGCTATAAATTAGGACTGCAAAAAAGACCTCTTTGGTTCCTACTTTAGCAATCATCTGGTTAAAATCAACTGGTAATTTCACCTATTTTCGTACCATTATCCCCAAGCCCTCTAAGCATAATTTAGGCCAAAAAATAAAATTTCGGCTTCAAACACGTGTGTCAAGCTGTCTCAAAAAACGTATATTTGCTCCCCTTATCAATCAAATAGTTGTACTGTAATTAAATACAGCAATATATCGTAATTAATTATTTTTATTAACCAGTTGTCATTATTAGTAAACACTAAATGTCTAAATGATAATTTATTAATGGTAATCCATTAAAATATTTAAGCAAAAGCAAATTAAATAGGACAGTAGCTGGAAATGTAAGCTAGTATGTAGCTAATGTAAACAACACCATTGCTTAAATGTTGCCCATTAGCAACGTCTCCAGGTTACATATGTAACCCTGGTTCCCTGAGGAATGAGGAAATTCTTAGGGATGTAACCCATTCTGAGAAAACGAGTCACTAGCGGGTCTCTGCCCTGTGATTGCCCCAGCATGGAGGCATGATACGCCAAAATGGTGGACGTGTAGACTTTGAGGGTAGATAGAGCCAACCCTTTGGTGAACTGTTCCTGAAGGAATTCCAGCACTGAACCAACCAGGCAGTTAACTGGATCCAATCAGTGCAGATCGCACCATCCACTTAACAGACACCATCTTGCGACATATGACCTCCTCACATAGGGAGCTCTGGATTGGAGAATGGTCTCTACCACCTCGGTGGAGAGACCGGAATCTCTGAGCTGTGGCCGCTCAGGGGCCACAGCCACAGCCTCCACAATTCTGGACAGGGGTGAACTATCGTGCCCCCTGCTTGAGAGAGGAGATTCCTCCGTGAGAGGAATCTCCCAGGGAGGGTGCTTGAGAAGGGGCTACCAGGTCTATGAACCATTGTCTGCCCAGCCACCGTGGGGCCACCAGTAGGAGATGGACTCTATCCCAGCAAACTCTCTTCAGAACTCCTGGAAAAGTGTACAGGTATAGCCATGGTGTCCAGCCCAAGAGGGGCTGGGGGTGTAAGGGAGTACCAGAGAGGGCAGTGCAATGTCTCTTTAGTTGCGAATAGGTTTACTTGAGCCCTGCCAAATTTCTCCCAGATCTGCTCCACCACAAGAGGATGGCGCTGCCATTCCCTGGGTCTCAATCACTGTCTCGACAGGGCGGCTGCTGCTTCATTTAGATGGCCCAGGATATACACTGCCCTCAAGTGCTTCCCAGCAGCTTCCCCTGGGCCCACAGGAGGATCTGGCATGCCAGCCTGTTCAGAAAGCTTGAGCACAGACCCCCTGGTGGTTGATGTAAGAGACCACCGAGGTTTTGTCTGAGTGGATCAACACTTGGTGACCTCTGAGGTCCAATAGAAAATGCTTTAACATTAAAAGCACGGCCAGCATCTCTAGGCAATTAATGTAAACAAATGATTTCCTCCTGATAGACCAGCAGGCACTCATGACCGCTCCCCAACCCGTGAGGGCCGCATCCGTCGTAAGTGTTACGCGACGACCAGGAACTCCCAATGTAGAAGCACAAGCATGGGTCACAACCTTCATAAGCTCCTCGACTTCCAACTCGGAAAAGGACAAACAATTGACATAAAATACACACAGCGCTTGTTTGACACAGCTCGAGTTACTGAAAGGGAACCCAAACTAGTCTCTAACATGTCTCCTCTGTAATGCTTACTACTTTCTTTCCAGTTATTCAACCTTTCACTCACTATGCACCACACTTTTACCCCTCACAACATGCCATGCACTAAAAAAAAAGAATCTGGAATCTAAAACACACAAAGCTGAAAAGTTTAAAGGAATTGAAAACAATAGACTAGTAACTTGATTGTTTCTAGTGGTTTTTTTTATGTGCTTTTTTTACAAGAGCGCAAGTGAGGATTAAACAGGAGAGCATTCCTTTCGATTATGATTATGATTTACTTGACATGAAATATTTTTTCCTAGATAATTTATCAATTAATTAAAACATTATTATAATTAAAGAGATTTGCATATTTGAATGTTATTACTATTACTCAGTATTATTACTATTACTATTAAAATGGCTCTAGGTTATGTATGTAACCCTAGATCCCTGAGGGAACAAGACATTGCATCGGAATGCTTGCTGAACGCAACTGCGTTGTCCATGTTCTGAATAATGTGTGTAATCAGTCGAATTTTTTTTTTTATAATCTTATACTCCAGTACTCATGTTAGTTCTCACTCTCCAGTGTTTTGTATTGTTGAAAGATTTATGATCAAACTCTTGATGTCACCCAAATGAGGATGGGTTCCCCTTTTGAGTCTGGTTCCTCTCAAGGTTTCTTCCTCATTACATCTAAGGGAGTTTTTCCTTGCCACAGTCGCCACGGCTTGCTCATCAGGGATAAATGCACACCGTTCACCTTGACTGTTGATTTCTGTAAAGCTGCTTTGAGACAATGTCTGTTGTGAAAAGCGCTATAGAAATAAACTTGACTTGACTTGAAATTGGAGGCAGGCTGTCACCAGAGGGGTGACGTCAAAGCCAGGAAGTATAAAACGCACATGGATTGAAGCTGCTTCAGCTTCTGTAACCTAGAAGGAAGCTTCTCGTTCCCTCAGAGAACTAGGGTTACATATGTAACATAGAGACGTTCCCTTTCAGGAACTCGAGCTGTGTCAGAATGGTTTGGGAAAGAGAGTCCAATACCACCACACCAACCAGTCCCTGACTAGTGTGAAAGAGCACAGCTGGGTCGAAGGACAGAGGTGCCAGGATTGGCACAGAGGTCAAGGTTGTAAAACCTGATAAAGGTGAGCAGTGTGGACCAGCCCGCAGCGTCGCAGAGGTCTTGAAGGGACACTCCAGAGGACCAAGCCTTAGAGGCTGCCACACTCCGGGTCGAGTGCTCTCTGACTCCAAATGCAGCGGGAAGACCAGAGGACCTGTAAGAGGACACAATAGTGTCATTTATCCATCTTCTGAGGGTCTGCTTATGAGCAGGAAGGCCTCTCCTCGGAGGGCCATAGCAGATGAACAATTGTTCCGACTTCCTCCAAGGACTTGTCCTGCGGACATAACAGTCCAGTGCTCGGACTGGGCACAGCCGGTTCAATCTCTCCTGGTCTGGGGTCTGGAATGGAGAAGGGTTGAATGCCTGGAGCCTGACAGGTCGTGGGATGACTGAGGGCACCTTTGGGATGTAACCCGCTCTAGGGTGCAGGAAGGCACTGGCCATGCCTGGAGTGAACTCCAGAAAAGAGGGAGCCACAGAGAGGGCCTGTAGATCACCTACTCTTCTTACTGTAGAAAGCAGTCTTAATAGACAAGTGCCTTCACAAAATCTCGGCCAATGGTTTAAAGGGCCTCCAGCACTATGGCCAAGTCCCATCCAGGCACTCTTGGTCGCATGGGAGGCCTCAGCCTCCGGGTGCCATGGAGAAAACGAGTCAGGAGCGGGTCTCTTCCCAGTGAATGCCCTGACATGGGGGCATGATACGCCATAACGGAGGCCGCGTAGACTTTAATGGTGGACAGAGCCAACCCTTTTGGAAACTGTTCCTGCAGGAACTTCAGCATTGAACCAACTGGCCAGTGGACTGTGTCCAATTGGTGCTGAGCACACCACACAGTGAACAGACGCCATCTGGTGGCATACGACCTCATCTTGGAGGAAGCTCTGGATTGGAGAATGGTCTCTACTACCTCGGTGGAGAGACCATAACTTTGGAGCTGCTAACTCTCTCCAGAACTCCCAAAAGCAGCGCGACAGGGGGGATATAGGGAGAACAGTGCAACGTCTCTAGAGACGCAAACAGGTCCAAACCTTTCCCAGGTCTGGACCCCTGTCAAGGCAGGGGTCCAAACCTTTCCCAGGTCTGGACCCCTGCCTTGACAGGATGTCCCCTGCTTCATTCAATCGAGGTGTTGTCCGAGTGGATCAAACATGATGGCCACTGAGTTCCGGGAGGAAAGCTTCAGAGCCAGAGTACAGCCAGCATCTCTAGGCAATTGATGTCCCATAGTAGATGGGGACTCTCCCTATAGACCTTGCGTGGAGCAGCCACTCATGACTGCTCCCAACCCCGTAAGGGACGCATCTGTCGTTAGCGCTATGCCTTGAGATAGGAACCCGGGATCTCTCCAAACATCTAAGGCACATAGGGATCGCAGCGTAACCTTGATCGTATTGAGGGAATTGCCCTTCCGTGAGAACCCATGGGCCCTGAGCCACCACTGAAGGGGTCTCATGTACAAGAGGCCAAGTGGAATGAAATTGGATGTTGCGGCAATGAACCCAAACAGTTTTTGAAACTGCCTGACAGTTTTCCCATATGACGCAAGATAGGTGGTTCTCTGTGATGGAGAAAGCATACTCCCAGCATTCAGCCAAAACCCAAGTTCCTTTATGTGAGCGAGAATGACATCTCGATGCTGGACCGCTAACATTGACTGGCTGAACTATATCCAGCTTCTCTAGGGAACCTGTCACAACCTCCAGGAGAGCTGGACCGAGCAGGTTTTGACTTATTATACACAATAAGCACATGGACAAGGCAGACGTGTTCCCAAAGCGTTACGACGCAGCTCGAGTTTCTGAAATGATTACTCCAAAAACCAGACGATATAGCTCAGTTGGCTCAGAAAACTGAGTGTGTCAAAGAATTAAAAGATTGGATGACTCATAACTTTCTATTATTAATTTCTGATAAGACAGAGATTTTGCTCATTGGCCCAAAAAACAGTACACAGAAGCTCCAGGATTTTAACCTGCATTTAGATGGATCTACTGTTGAACGAGTAGTTTACAGTACATCCATCTAAATGCAGGTTAAAATCCTGGATTAAAATCCTGGTTATTTTAAACACCAACTTGGAAAAAAAAAATCATATCAACCATATTACAAAAACAGCCTTCTTCCACCTTAGAAATATTGCTAAGCTAAGAAACATGTTGTCTATATCTGATGTAGAGAAGCTCGTCCACACATTCATGACCTCCAGACTGGACTATTGTAATGCATTACTAGGTGGTTGTCCTGCATCATTAATAAACAAGCTACAGTTAGTCCAGAATGCAGCAGCCAGAGTTCTCACAAGGTGGAGAAAATATGATCATATAATGCCAATCTTATCATTCATACACTGGCTACCTGTTAAGTTTCGAATTGACTGCAAACTACTGCTACTTACTTACAAAGCCCTAAATGGTTAAGCTCCCATGGATCTTTCCAGTCTTCTAACATGCTACAATCCGTCACGCTCCCTGAAATCTCAAAACTTGGGACTTCTAGTAGTTCCTAGAATAGCAAAGTCCACTAAAGGTGGTAGAGCATTCTCACATTTAAGTCCTAAAGTTTGGAATAGTCTTCCTGACAGTGTTTGGGGCTCAGACAAACTCTCCCAGTTTAAGTGCAGATAAAAACGTATCTTTTTAGCAAAGCCTACACATAACACACATCACATATCATAAACTTGTGCTCCATTACATCTGATAAAATGCACATTATGAACTTGTGCTTGTTAATATCATGAACAGCAGCTACGCTAATTCCTCTCCACTGCTTTTCTTTCTCTCCCCATCCCAGCGCCAATTGGATCCCACTTCATGTGGAGTTTGGACACTGGACCTCTTTGAGTGTTTAAAGGCTCTGGTGTTGGATGTATGATGATCGCAAATGTTGAGCTATTTTATGAGTTGCTCAGTAGCTCCTAGTTCTATACCCACAAATGACTGTAAAAGCCTGTATAAAGGACATTACCCTAATTTCCAGACTATAAAGCGCCCCCATATTTAATCCGCACCCACTGAATTTTACAAATATTTTTATTTTGAACATAAATAAGCCGCACCTGTCTATAAGCTGCAGGTGTCTACACTGAAACTAATGAACTTTACACAGGCTTTAACGAAAGACACGTTACACACATGGAGCATAGCGGTATTTTGGGAATAGCCTGGCACTGCATTTTCCGGTATTGCTGCGTGTGCAAGACGAGGATTATGTCCTTATTATTTTCTGATGCTCATTTCTAAGTTTCTTTGACTAACCCGTAACGCTGTTGCCAAGGAAAATAAAAAAGCACGAGTTTTGGAAACCTGTCTGTGCTTATATGATTTCTGTTGCAACTGGAGTTAGCGAGCTCTCCCTTAACCCAGACTCGTTACAACGGCTTGTATCTAAACAGTAGCCTACCAAGAAAGTCATTGTTCACTGTCTTCCTCCTTCCTTTCACAACTATTTCTCTCGGGAGTTTATCTTTTGGCATCGTCGTGCGTTTAAAAAAAAAACACTTTTTTTCTCCCGATGCCGTGCAGCTCAGAACCCAGGTGAGGTGCGTTTTTTTCGGTTCCTGTTTCTGGCTTGCTCATCAGAGATAAATACACACCATTCACCTTAACTCTTAAATTCTGTAAAGCTTTTTTTGAGACAATGTCTGTTGTGAAACGCGCTATAGAAATAAACTTGACTTGAAAGGGAACTAGTTTAATTAAGTGGGCAATTCTTATATTGGTAACAACATAGATTGTATCTACTATGAGTATGATTAACAAATGTAATATGATTATCAACCATAATAAAGAAGAAAATACCTCTAGAAGTAACTTCTTTACTCTGCCTCTCTATGATACTCAATCGTGTTATTGACCTGTTTCCGGTTAGGTGACCAGATTTTTGATTGACCAGATTTTCCATTAGGTGCAAAATCTCTTTTTAGTAACAAAAATTTTCAGCCTTTTGTGCCCTTTTTTGAGACAATGTTATGTTACAGATATCAAATTCAAAATGACCTTGTTTTTTTTTTATTTGTTTTCTAAATTCTACTGTGAATTAAAAATGTGTTTATAAAATGTGCAAATCATTCCGTTTTCTTTTTTTATTTACATTTAACACAGCATCTAAAATTTTTTGGAATTAAGGTTATATTTTGTAAGGTGTATTTGAGTAGCTCTACAATGGACAGAAACCTAAACAAAGCATATGATCTTGATCGCATAAACAGATACATGGACACTAAGAAGAAACTTGTATTTCTTATTTAGGAATTTATTAATTACTTCCCTGTTTATTGTTTTTTCCCTACTTTAGCCAATGTGTAATCCAATGTTATCTCTGCTGTATCCTTATTAAGTCCCCCTGTGGTTTCCTTGTTTTATATGCTTTTTCATTTATTTTCTTACACATTGAATTGTAGTAACTCTATCAGAAAGTAGAGAAAGTTCTTTTTGTCTCCCTCTCTCTGGTTCAAAATGGAAGATCCACACAGAGCAGAGGCTCTGATCTATAGACCATGCTTGCTTGTCTCCACTGAAAGCTTTTGTTTCCTCCAAGCTTCCCATTCATCACTGAGCCTTTGGTGGGAATAGACACAGAGATGGACTGTGACCCCTTTTGAAAGACCTTTGACCGTTCTTGAGTCAAGCGGTCGGATTTGCAGCAACTGGGCTACAACCATTCGCTGAACACAGGGACCTGAGCTGGCAAATCTCAAAGCTGACTGAACAAGCTAAATGGATGTGGATAAAGACAGTAATTTACAGTACTGAGAATCCTGTTTTAAAACATGCCAGACTAGATCAGCTAACAAGTGTTTGTCCAAAATGTCCTGGCAATATTACTGTAACATGTATGGTTTAAAACCATAAAACACTTTTACATTGTTTAATGTCAGTGGGCAGTGCATTACTTTCATCCATCTTTAAATGGATTTTTTTTTCCATAATCAAAGAAAAAAAATTACAATTAAGCAACAATTAAGAACCTTGCAAAATGTGTTAATGATATTACTGACAGGAGCCTGTATAAAAAAAAAAGCCCGTAAGTAGTCAGACTTTTACCCTTTCAATGTTATAAAAAACAATTAGGAGTATCCTATGTTATTTGGCTTGTAATCTAACACATTATTAAGATTTGGAAATCTATAGAAATTCTCAGGCATTAAGGTTGACAATAATTATGAAGAGGCCTGTCTGGACCTGGTGGTGCTTTGGGGTTAACACAAATTTGGTCTAAGAATAAGAGTTCAGTGCTGACCAGCTGTTGTGTGTGCATCTCCATTTGAGTCTGAGAAGACTTCGCTAATTAGCCTCCCAAAACCTATAAACATGTTTGATTACTGACTTAAGAAACATTACACTAACAGGTGATAGACACAGCTTTGCAGCCATAGTAGGAAAAACAACCCGGATCAATCTTAATAAATGTCAAAATGACTAAAAATGATTTTCTTTTCATTGAGGTCACAAGATGCGAGTCTTTAGGGCTTACCCTCTCAGATCACTCCTCCAAATATTTCCTTTTGCATCTCTCTCTTCTACTTCTGCTCTCCTAAAAATCTTTTTTTACTTTCATTTATGTAGGTCATTTTTCCAGCACATTACCCCAGAAGACTTTAAATACACAAAAGTTTCAGTGCCAAAGAAAAAAACAAGGCTTAAGGGAGAAGATGGATGGGTGTCGGATCTCAGAATCCCCTCTGAGACCAAACACCTCAGGAGTATTCCAAGTTTGCCTTCTTAGTAACCAATTCTCACAAAACTCGGTTAAAACTCCCAATAAAAGGCCCAGAGACTTGGATGAGAAGGACAGCAAAATACAAGTTTATTTCTTTTCTCTGCAGAGAAGATCAATCACCAAGCAAGACAATCCAACAGAAGAATCCTTTTCAGAATAATAGATGCTTGCAAACGCTTCAAAAGGAAAGTCCCCAAAACCCTATGGTGTGAATCACCTAAGGTGATTACCACCCAGAACTCTTAGGTAGTTTCCAAAAATCAGAGCTCACCAAACAATGAAAGTAACAACTAAAATCCTGAAATAGAAGTCTTCAGACCGGTCTTGAAGGTACTCCAGCTGTTGCTCGAACGAACTGCCAAAAAGAGACTGCCTGGACTGCTGAGATCGTCTCCTATTTATGTGCAGGTGCCTCTAGGCACCTCCCACCTTAATTTACATGTTTTTACTCCAAATCCCATTATTTCTGACCTACCCGGTTTTTAGGCCCTTCCTACTAATTATTATGCATCACGTGGTTTTTCTTAAATCCCATTATTTCCGTTTCCTCCTGGTTCTTCCCCTTCCTGTTGTCATTTCCCCCACGTGATCTCCCTTTCTTATATCCCATTATTTTCGGGCCTTTTTGGGACTTTATTTTTAAAACTCGTCTTATCTTCCTCATTCTTGTCTTAACGCTTGTTGGAGCAACACCGTTTTTGGACTAGTCTTCAGTTCCTTTGGATATTTTCTTATTTTCTTCTTCTTGATTATGCGTAAGTCTCTTCTCTTACTTTACCTTATTCTATGATTATATATTTTTCCTTAAACCTTTCTTCTTAATGCTCTTATGCGCTTTTTGCTAATAATGTGATTATAGTTGATTATACTGCTGTGTGTTATATGCTTTCTTATGCTTGGCTGTGCACTAGTTCAGTACCTAGTGTGCTGGACTGGTTCTTCCTATTTATTTGCCACCATGCTATCCATTGACCTTTGCCTTGTTCTTTTTCTTATGTGTTCTAGCTCGTTGTAAAACTACTAGGCGCAAGTCCTCAGGCCCTTACCCTAGGGCTTGTTGTTCTTCCATTCCTCCCTATCGCCACTTCCAGATAAACCGCCTGCTTGATGATTTGGAGAACTATTTGGTCAACCCTGCTGATGGTCCTGATCCTTCTGCTACTTCTTCTTCTTCCCACGCCCCTTCTTCTTCCATTGATGTGGGCACTCAGACTGACCCTGTGG
This sequence comes from Silurus glanis, assembly GCA_014706435.1. Taxonomy (NCBI): domain Eukaryota; kingdom Metazoa; phylum Chordata; class Actinopteri; order Siluriformes; family Siluridae; genus Silurus; species Silurus glanis. The sequence goes on from JAAIIK010000054.1 coordinate 11,181,999, forward strand.
TGATTCAGCCCGTCAGTCCTCCTCCTGGGGCCATCAACACTTCTGACACTGACACTGCACCTGACTCTGGGCCTGACTCTGGGCCTGACCCTCCTGCTTCTTTCCAACCTGCCTCTCCGTCTTATTCACCTACTTCCCCTCGCAGTCCTACTCATGGGCCCTCTTCCCCTCCTACTCCTTGGCCCTCTTCCCCTGCCAGTGTCATCATGGTTGAGTCTGAGTCTGAAACAGTCACTACTCTGTATGAGTTCCTTTCTCTTCCCCGTTCCCCCCAAGGCTGAGTCTGTATCTCCTGATTGTCTTCGTCTGACTTGCCCTCCTTGTCGTCGTTTTCCCAATTGTTCTCACTGGGCCTGAGTTTTTCCAAATAAACATGGTGGTCTTTTCTAAATGGTCTCTGTTGTGGTTTCTTGTAAGCAAGCAAATAAGCTAGATTAAAGTAGGTCTAAGGTCAACCTGTTAAGCAGGTCAATTAAAAGTAAACATATACTAGGTCCATTAAATGATATTAAACGATATTAGAGTAAAATGTTAACTGATAATTATTGATGAGTATAAACTGGCTGCATTGATGCCTATCAAAAAATTCCACATGGGCCTGCTAACTAAAGTGTGGGCAGTTTTACCGCTGCCCTGGTAACAGTTTGGGATAAAGGCCTCAATCAGCAAGATACTTGACATCAACATCATAAAGTAGTTATGTTACAAAGGCCCTGACACACCAGTGCACCAGTCACTGCCCCTTTCTTTAATACTTACTTTACCTCTTGCACAGGGTTTTTAGGGCTGCTTCATCACCAATGTTTTTGTTAATTTCTTTTGTACTTTTCCACAAGCATTAACACAAAAACTAGCTTTTTCTCTTTTTGAAAATATAACATTTCTTCAAGAGATTTCAACTATTACTAGCAATTAATTTTCGTTTTTCTCGCCATCTCATGTCAGTTGTAGAAGAATCTGGAATATTTTAGTCATGTGATTTTATTTTATTTCTTTTACCTGAGCATCACAAATTGTCACGAATATACCACGCGTCAGAAACCGGAAGTAGATAAAGCTTTATTTGCCTTGGTTACACGAAGCAGAGTGCTTCCAGCGAAGTGATGCCTGTAATCAGGTTGCATGCAGAGCATCCTATGGAGATCTATGGAGTAACCTATAGATCAGACGGTAAATGAGGGAAAACAGGGGCCTTATAAAGGGGAGTGTAGATTGGGAACAGGTGTGGGTGATTAGTAGGAGGGAGAGACTGAGCAAGAGTGCTAAGTACAGAAGGGAGGCATGGCTGGTGGTTCTCTGACATTACCCTCTCCCCTCCTGGGTAGGATGAATGCGGTACCGGGGAGGGAGGTCGAGGCCACTTTTTTGATCCGCCCCGTGATCTTGAATGGGCCGATGTACCGAGGACTGAGCTTCCTACAGGGCTGTTGGAGGCTGGTCGATAACCCCACCAGATCTCCTGGTTGGTAAAAGGGTGCCACCGATCTCCGAGGATCTGCGAACCTCCAGGTGGTCCTGAGGGCTCTTTGGAGCTGGGTATGCGCTGACTCCCATATGCACACGCTTTCCCGGAACCAGTTATCCACCGCTGGGATGTTAGATGATTCATTTGTCCAGGGAAATAGTGGGGTTTGGAAGCCTAGCACGCACTGGAATGACGCACTGGAGTCAGGGTGGTGACTTCCTGGCACATGGAGTTCTGCATGTACTCAGCCCAAGGAAGGAACCGGTTCCAGCTCGTTTGATCCTGGTGGCAGTAGGATCGGAGGTAGCATCCCAGCTCCTGTACTCTGTCTGGCCGTTAGTCTGTGGGTGATATACGGATGACAGGTTGACGGTAACCTCAAGAAGCCAGAAGAACACTTTCCACACGTGGGATGTGAACCAAGGGCCCCGGTCTGACACAATTTCCTCCGGGAGGCCAAAATTCTGGAACACATGGTGGAAGAGTGCCTCTGCGGTCTTTAGAGCTGTGTGCAGACCTCGGAGGGGGACCAGTCTGCAGGCCTTGGAAAAGCAGTCCACAGATACTAGGATGCAGGTGTTACCGTCGGAACACCTCCGTGAAGTGGTTAGTGAAGAGCGTATATGACGTGGTTATGGCACTATTGGCGCTCCATATGGCTCTTGCCCATGACAGAGCCTTCCTGGTTAGCAGAGATATCAGGAATGCTGCCTTGAATCGGTCGGTGGGGAACTCATCCATATATACGTTGACTTGAAGGAGGAAGCCGTTGCACTCGGCTGCTTCTCCAGAATAGGAAGCCGGAAAAGCCATCGGGCTACTGGAGGTGGGTGGTAAAACCCCGCTGGTGGACTCCCGGAGAGCGGCGGCAAGTTCCTTGATGGGATCCGAGATGGGAATCGGCTGCGGATCCATCGAGGTAAGTTTTTGGTTTACGGTCCGATCTTCTGTCACGAATAGACCACGCGTCAGAAACAGGGAGTAAAGTAGATAAAGCTTTAGTTGCCCTGGCTACACGAAGAAGAGTGCTTCCTGCAAAGCAATGCCTGCAATCAGGTTGCATGCAGAGCATAAGGTAGGCCTGTGAAGATCTATGGAGTAACCTGGGCCCGGTTTTTCAAAAGGTTTAATCCGGATAAAATTGATCCGGATTTAGTAATCCTTTTTTTGCGATCCGTGATCACGTAATCCAGCTTACTACTTGAGCCAGTTTTTCAAAGCAACATCGGATTGGATCAATCTGATCCGGATAGGAACTTTTCAGGATCACCAAATCTGGATAACCAGTGCTCAAACAGGATAGGAAATCACAATGTAGAACTATAGATATGTAAAGAGCAACAAGTAGAATAGCCAGTGTGGGGTCAATATAAGTTTATTAAGTTTATTTGAAATGAAAACACACACATTTAAAAGAAACTAAACACAAGAAAAACCCCACCCCATCCTCTTCCAGCAGTCCGCTCATCTGAGACCTACAACACAAACACTGTACATTGAGGATATTTATAACAAGTTTCAAATATAGATGTATTGAATTAAAAAAAAAAGACTTAATGTCAAATACTCCACAATAATTTCAGACTTCCTCATCTGATGTGGAGAGACCAGCTTGTCTGAGCGTAGCCTTTAGGAGGCGGATCTCAAGTCTGGCCTTGGTTTGCTGCAGTTTGGTCAGAGTCAGTTGTTCCCCTGCCAGATGAAGCTGTGCTTCTGCCCTTTCAGTCTCTTTTTGCAGAAGGCACTTCTGTAATCATCATCTTTGTTTGATGAAGGGTGCTTCAAGCCTTTGCTCTGAGATCCTGTGGCAACTACCACTGGCTCAACCAATGAGGATCCAGCTTCTTCCTCAGGAACAGAGCTGAGATTCAATATAAATACGCTCTCTGGATCAGCCTCAGGAGGAACTGGCAGATTCTCCTCCTCCTCCTCAATCCAAGGCTCGCCATCCCCTACAACACCTTGAATACCATGGAGAGCTTGCGACTTCTCACCTCCAATGATGTCGAGGACCACATCTGTGTAATCTCCCCTCTTAAATGGCTTGTTGCCTGTTTGTGGGTTTTTGGCTTCAGCATGGTCCTTTGTTGCCCTGGCCTTAAGATTCTTCCACCGCAATTTGATTTGGTCTGTGGTCCTCCTCTGGCCAGACCCTATGGCATTCACATTTTCTGTGATTAAAATCCAAACTTAATTTTTCTTTTTGTTGGTATCCTTAGCAGAATTAAAACTTCCCACTATTGTTCCATAATGGCACCGAACACCCTCTAGTAGTGCATTGGTTTCAGCAGCAGTGAAGTTACAGCTTCTTGAGTCCATGGTTCCATTGCTTTACTATAGTGAACATTGTTCATCAATTATAGGCCTTGGGTCCAATTGCCTCAATTGAACACAAGCCAAAACTAATCAGTTGTAATAGGTGTGTCTGAAAAGACCAACTACACAGCCATATAAATCAGCTTTTCTCAGAGGATTCACAGAGAGACAGTGAAATGGCAGGTGTTGTCCACCGCCACCACCACTTTGCCAGGAGAGGATACCGTCAAAGGGTGTATGTTGAACGTACCAAGCCACTGGAGCAATACACCACTGAGGAGCTGTATGTCCGGTTTCGCTTTGGGAAGGCTGATATAGAGTACCTTGTGAACCTTCTCAGGCCAAAACGTCAACACAGAACCCAAAGGAGTCACGGTCTGTCTGTGGAAGATCAGATCCTCATTGCTCTCCGATTTTATGCATGTGGGACTTTCTATCAGGTTGTTGGTGACTATATGGGAGTGGTGAAATCAGCTGTGTGTGATGTGGTGAGAGATGTGTCAATCGCACTGGCCAGCCTGGTCAATGAATTTGTTTCTTTTCCAAAGGACAACCAGATTGCCCAGGCCAAGCGCAGCTTTTTTCTTTTGGGGAATATGCCCAATACTATTGGAGCAATCGACTGCACACATGTGCATATACAAGCACCTCGTGAGAATGAATGGGAGTTTATAAACAGAAAGGGGAGGCACAGCATCAATGTCCAACTTGTGTGTGATGCTGACCTCATCATCACCAACTGCGTTGTCAAGTGGCCTGGGTCTGTCCATGATGCACGCATCCTGAGGGAGAGCGCTCTATATAGAGACCTCCAAACCAACCGACCGGATGGCATAATATTAGGAGACAGTGCCTACCCACTCCTACCATGGCTGATGACTCCTTTTCTAACAGCAAATACACCGGCGCAGGCACGCTTCAACACTGCTCATTGCAGAGCAAGATGTGCAATTGAACGTTTAAATGGAGTTCTTAAGAGGCGCTTTGCATGCCTTAACTACCTGAGAGCGGAACCACAGAAAGCATGCAACATAACCCTTGCCTGTATTGTCCTACACAACATCGCTTCTAAGCGCAATGTCCCTCTCTGTGCTGACAATGATGCACATGAGCCCCTTGGAGACCCTAACCAACCTCCTGCATTCTGCCAGAACGAGCAAACAGGACATGCAACAAGGGACGCAATAGTTAGACACTATTTCTGATTTGGAATTGTTTTGGATTTCAAAAATCAGTGATTGCCATTCTTTGCATTTTTGGGGTTATTCTGTAATCATTGCATGCATCACTAATAAATATTCTAAAAACAAAAATATTTTCGATTGTGATGAATATATTTATATATATATCAATTAGTGACAGAATAAAATGTATTGTTTTTTGTCAATTTTGACAGCTGTTTGGGGGATTATTGTATGAGGCCAAACTCTTTCTACTTTGCTGTAGGCCTATACTGAAAGGCTGAATACGTTAAAGCCTACCTAATCACTGTAGCCTGACGGATGAACAAATAAAATTAAAACCTTATGATTTGATCCAATCCGTTATCCAAAATCCTAGTGGATTACTTTTGAAAAACCGGGCCCTGTAGATCGGCCAGTTAGAGAGGGAAAACGGGGGGGGGGGGGGG
>JAAIIK010000054.1:11187509-11208802 GCA_014706435.1 Silurus glanis
GGGGGGGGGGGGGGGGGGGGGGGGGGGGGGGGGGGGGGGGGGGGGGCTTATGAAGGGCAATGTAGATTGGGAACAGGTGTGGGTGATTAGTAGGAGGGAAAGGCTAAACGAGAGTGCTGAGTGCAGGAGGGAGGCATGGCTGGTGGGTTTCTGACACAAATATCAATAAATGAAAAGAAAAGAAAATAATTGCTAAATGTGTAAAGAATTAAATACAACCTGTAAGAAAAAAATTGAGGACAACAATGATTTACAATGACATTTGTACACTGTTACACAAAGTTTTGTTAACTCAAAAATCTAATTTTGGGATATTTTCCACAAAACCCAGTTGCTCTTCTGGATTGAAAGACATTGTCTGTTGTTAAGAGATCCTTGTAAATCCCTGTCAAGCTTTCTCCACAACATCACTTATCCACGTCTGGTAACAACACTGTTAAATTTACTGGGACTAGAACATGGAGGCATTGAATGCTGTTGATATGATCTCCTCTTCACTGAACCAGCAGGCAGTGCTGGTTTTTAGTCTGTGTATACTTGCATCATTCTCGTCACTGGAAAGGCCACTGTTACCATACATTCAGCCGTGGATAGGTGATTCTGAAAAACTCAGGGAGACAGAAAGAATTGCCCCCTCCCCTCTTCACACATAAAAGTTCTCAGCATATCCTGAGTTTTCTTTAAAGAAAACACTGAAAACATTAACAATAAATAATAATAAACATTGAATAAAATGAAAGCCCATTACCTGTTAAAATTCAGCAGGTAAGTCTATTCCTTATTGTGGTATTGTTGGTGTTATTAATGGTAGAAATAATCCATACAAATTCACCTTGAGAGATCAGAAGTTCAGCATAGTTCACACATACACATTGAATAATCTAATGACTGAACAATTATTCCACTAGTTTACCAGTTTCTATGGACATGCAAGCTTACATCTTTACTCTTATCTGAGCTTGTCAGCAGTCACTTTAAAACATGTCTAATGGGACAAAATTTAGACTAGCTAGATCAAAATCAAATTGTAGTTTAAATCTCAAACAAATGAGTACTGATTATGGTTAACGTTTACCGCTCCAATAGGCATGAATGCTACAATTCTACCCAAATCCAGCCTCATGAGACAATTTGAACTTCTTAAGTGTAAATTTATTACAGCACGTTAACAACTGTTCAACACCAGCTAAATTCACATTAGTCCACATATATTATCGTTACATGTATAACTTATAGCATATATTTCCATAAGAACAACTGCAGGAACTGTATTTTTAACAGTATACGCCTAATTTTAACGTTGCTTCAAACAAAATACTACTTGGACATCAAAGGAATCTTTGACAGGACCGAACTGCATAAAATGCAGTAAGTCTTTAACCAAGTATAATCAGCAAACAAAGTTTACTCGTAGGGGATAGCTGACCATTTTACAGCTTTGAGCTCATGCATAGTTTCTTTTAGTTGCACAGTTGCCTGATCTGGGTTATCAGAATGTATATTTCTGCAACGAAGGAAATAGGGTGGTCTTTTCTGAAAAAACAGCATTTAGTCTACATGGCCAATTTGTGGCACAAGGAACAAAATTTACTATGCTTATCGAGCAACTGTGATTGCTTGCAGTCTACTGTGGCCTTAAAATCCAGCTTCTTAACACCTATTGCTGATACAGGATTAATTACTATTGCAAAACTGCATCATCTTAGTAATAATGTCATTGTATTTAGATAAATGTGTCACATGCATTGCTATAGCAGAATGGGTGAGGGGATCACACTTGTTAATCAAGGCAGATTTGTAACTGACATCATTCTGAGTAATATGGGGATTGCTACTAAAATTTTAAACACTTCAATTAATCGCACAGAAAATGTCACTTAGTGCTCCCCTTTTTGCATGTGAATGTGAACTATTATATTCCAGTTAACTGACATCAGCCATAACACTTCAAGCCATGCCTGTTTCCTTTCTAACTTATTTGCTTATTTGTCCATTACTTTCTTTGTTAAGGCTCCAGAAAAGGCATTAGGCAAGCAAAGAGTTAAAACAATGCATGTGTCACCATCTGTACATTTGTAAATGTTGGCATATTGTTCCAGGTTTTTCAGAAAATCTAAGGGATCCTGTTTTGCAGGATCAAATTTTCAAATATTCTTAATCACAGCTTCTATTTTATTAGGGCTAAAATCTCTGACCAGAGTAAAGACTATTGGCCCCTCCCCTTCTTCATTAGCTCTCATGGTTTTAGTGGCATAGTGCCATGGGAAATATAACTGTATAGTCAGAGCATTCACTATTGTGTGACTGAGACTCTCTTTCCCAACTCTCATCAGTGTCTTTTTACAAATCTAATATTCCTGGAACTCGGTTATACAATGCAACATCTACCAACCTACGGTTTCTGTAGTTATATCCTAAAACAGTCTACTTAGCCACAGTACTTTACTTTAGGCTTAGTGGTATTGTATGAGGAAGTCAGTTGTGTCAGAGAAGAGGGAGGTGAGATTGAGATGGTTTGGACATGTGCAAAGGAGGGACATGTCCATATCGGTAGGAGAATGCTGAGGATGGAGACACCAGGAAGGAGAAAAAAAGGAAGGCCAAGGAGGCGGTTTATGGATGTGGTGAGGGAAGACATGCAGGTAGTTTGGTTGAAAGAGGCAGATGTAGAGGACAGAGGGGTATGGAGACTGATGATCCGCTGTGGAGACCCCTAATGGGAGAAGCCGAAAGAAGAATAAGAAGAAGAAGACTTTACTTTAGGTTTAAAATATGAGTTTAAAACAGTCACAGTCAGTCAGAAAAAAACTACTTTGGGTTACTGTTTTAAACTTTACAAATCCACTGTGCCTCAAAATCTTTACACTCACCAGTTTTACTTACTTTAGAAACTTTATAATAGTCTCACAAGAAGTTTCAATTACTTTAGAAACATATAAACGTAAGCACTTTGCTTCAGTTACTTTAAAAGCAATATAATTCCAATAAAAAATTGGCTGCCACACTTCGTTGGGCTGATTCAGTTTCTTTTGGAATCTTACACAGAAATGTATAGAATATGCTTAAAAACTCTTTCTGCTTATACTGAATAAACATAATCCTTTTCTGCCCATAAAATTTTCCTTCCTAGATTATTTAAATGAGGGGGTTCCCTAAACTAAAAAAAAACATATAAGATAGAAACTGTTTTTCTTACCTTCCCCTGCCCTTTTTATTTATTTTTTGGAAATTCCTACAGCGTAGCAGTCACAAAATACACGAAGTACTTTGGGTCGATCTGAGTCAAACAGAACACAAATCAGGTCAGGTCAGCAAGTGGTAATCACCTTTATTTACACATACGCTGGTTCCAGCCCCTCAGAAGGTCAGGTTAGGGTATTGTTTAATTCATGTTTAATTAAGACATTATGTTCGCTGACACCTTTTGGTCATTGTCACTGATGGCTCGCTGCCTTTCCCAGACTGATACAATCAAGGCTATGATAAAAATTGATTGAACTGAAATTCCATAATTCCATAATCCAGACAAACTCCACTATTACTTTTTTGATATTTAAGCCTTTTTGTAGATGAGCTCATTCTGAAATATCTTGGGGTGGAATCTGGGTTTAGGCAGTCTGTAATTCTTACAAACCCCAATTCCAAAAAAGTTGGGACACTGTGTCAAATGTAAATAAAAACAGAATGCAATGATTTGCAAATCTCATAAACCCATATTTTATTCAGAATAAAACAACAACAAGAACAAAAGAATAGCATATCAAATGTTTAAAGTGGGAATATATACCATTTTAAGGAGAAAAACAATAAGGTCTTTTTAAAATTCATGGCAACAACAGGTCTCGAAAAAAGTTGGGACAGGGCCATGTTTACCACTGTGTTGCATCATGTCTTCTGTCTGTATATATCTGGGAACTGAGGAGACCAGTTACTGAAGTTTTGGAAGAAGAACATTGTCCTATTTGTGTCTGATACAGGATTCTTGCTGCTCAACAGTTCTGTGTCTTTTGTTTTTATTTTTCATGATTTTCATTTTTATGTTTCCTAATGCCCCAAATGTTCAAATGGTGAAAGGAAATGGAGATTGCAGACTGGAGACTGGGAAATGGAGACTGCAGGCAGGCCAGTTTAGCACCTGGACTCTTCTACCACGAAGTCATGCTATTGTAATAGATGCAGTATGCAGTTAGCATTAACTTGCTCCAATATGCAAAGCCTTCCCAAAAAATGTTTTTTTGCTTTAAAAGTATATACTGTTCAGCTTTTCCTGAGCCTTTCCAAATGGACAAGCTGTTTTCCACTTTGCCTTAGTACATTTTAAAGTTTTACATTTACAGTGCTTGTCAGGAATCCCCCTGCCACGCCCCCTTCGGCAGCTGTCAAACCTCGGCATTCCCCGAAGCACCTCGCTCCTTCTCTCGTGCGTGCCCCGCCCGCACGGAGCTGCTCGCAATCGGGCTTCATAGGAAACACCTGAGGCTCATTTCACTCTCTCATCACACCGCATATAAAAACCCCACATTCACCTACACTGTTGGTCCGTTATTGCATGTTCGTCTGTGTCTGTGCAGGTTCATGGTGGTGTGTTTCTTCGTGTATGCTTCTCCCGCTACGTACCTTCTCATCCCGGACTCCTCGCTCTCTCCACGGTAGCGGTTACCTTCCCCAGCGCACCTCGGACTACCGACGCTTCTCCGTCGCTGCCTCCGCGCTGCGCTTCCTCCATCCCTCACCGTGGATATTATTTAAGGACTGCCTTTTGCCGGATTATCCCGTTCTCTGTGGGTGTTTTGTGTTGGCTCTGCCTTTTGGTTTAATAAACACGCTTGCTCCTATTCCTGTTTCCGCCTCCATATCCGCCGCGTAACAGTGCTTCTGGATCATGTTCAAGCATGCCTTTTTTTTTGCTGTACGTATTGATATTCAACTGTTTTGCAATTTTTATTGAGGAACATATTCTGTAATTTGTAGACTTAGTCTTTCGCAGATCTTTACTTCTGAGAAACTGTATTAAGATTATTAAACATTATTTATCCTTACTAAAATCTTAACTCTATTAATATATTATCCTACTTACCAGTTGTCAACTAACCTTATTATTTGCTAAATGTTTCTCCAACTGTTTTTCTTTTTTTTTTTTTTTTTTTTTACACCTGTTGCAGCCATCAAATTCAACAAGAGCTGATTTTAGTGCCATCTTTATGCACATACAATAAATGTCAACTAATGCAAAAAAACCTCTAAAATGCAAAAAAAAAAAAAACTAAAATGCATTTTTTACATGTGCATCACAGCGCATACACTATTCAAAATATTATTGAATGCTTAATTAAATTTGTCACACAGTAGTATTTTGTTCAAAATGTCACTATAATTAATTATTCTGATATCACAGTAGCACACCATACCACACCTTTATAATAATATATACATTTTAACCCTTCCCCGTTTTACTGTTCAACTAAACTATATTAAAACATTTTGTCATTTAGTCTCATTTAGAGTGTTTAGTCACAGTGTCTTTCTGTGGTCAGGTATGAACATATTCTTTATTACATAATTATTTAGATGAATTTTAATTATTTATATTATGAAAAAATACTTTATAGTTTTTACTATATCCTCCTGTCAGAATGATAAGACACCTAAATTCCTCAGATACTCAGCGATGACTACCGCAGGCTTCACATTCTTGTTGGCTTGTTTGTTATGAATATCTCCTTATTGTTTTTATAAGTTGTTTTATAAATGTTTTTAATATTTTATTTATTATTCATTAATCATGCCTTAATTGCAAAGATTTGTCTTTCTCACTCAGATCTTATTTGCTGTTAGCCCTAAGTTTGGACTTGTGAAGGGAAAAAAAAAAAATCAGTTGCTGCATACTGCTAAGCATTGGGTCTGTGTGAGTAAATCAAATATTTGGACAGGTTCAGGCAAGACCATGGGTGAGTTTGTGTTGTCAGGGATAAATGTTACTCAGTCTGTTGCTGCAAAATGAAGACAACAATCATTTGAAAGATTTTTGTTTGGCAACTAGAACGTTTCTTTTTATGACAACTTAATAATAGCATTACAATGATTGAAGGTGGCCTCAAATCTAATTTTGTATGTTTTTATATCTTAGTCATGAGATGTCTAAAAGGTTTACATGCAGTACACATTTTTTATGAATTGTTTGCTATTGTAACAGGTCACAGGCCTGTACCAGGCCCGCCACTTAGAATAGCAATAACGGCAAGAATATTTATTCCTAATTTGCGCTTTGCAAAATTTTAAATTAGCCACTTTATTTGCTCCAACAAAGGTATTTTCGACAAACTGTAATGTAAAGGAACCTCTGAAATCATGTTTTATGATTGAGCCTACTGGGCCTGAACAAAACCCCCTCTGTAACTGGACCCTGAACTTCCAGACTGGGAGACCTCAGTCAGTCCGGATCGGAAACAGCATCTCCAGCACCACCACACTGAGCACTGGGGCAGCTCAGGGTTGTGTGCTCAGTCCACTGCTGTTCACTCTGCTGACATACGACTGTAGCAATGCACAGCTCAAATCACATCATGTTCGCGGATGACACGACCATGGTGAGTCTCATCAGCAAGAACGATGAGTCAGCATACAGAGAGGAGGTGCAACGGTTAACAGTCTGGTGTGGAGCCAACAACCTGTCTCTGAACGTTGACAAAACTAAAAAATGGTTGTTGACTTTAGGAGAACACAGAGCGACCATTCTCCACTGATCATCGATGGATCCTCCGTGGAGATCGTCAAGAGCACCAAATTCCTTGGTGTTCACTTGGCGGATAACCTCACCTGGTCACTCAACACCAGCTTAATCACCAAGAAAGCCCAGCAGTGTCTCTTCTTCCTGAGAAGGCTGAGGAAAGCCCATCTCCCTCCCCCCATCCTGACCACATTTTACAGAGGGACCATTGAGAGCATCTTGAGCAGGGGCGTCACTGCCTGGTTTGGGAACTGCACCGTCTCGGATCGCAAGACACACACACACACACACACACACACACACACACACACACACACACACACACACACACTGTGTGACTGATCTGTACAACCCGGACTCAACACACACTCGTACTCACTTCGCACACCCATGTCTTCAGTACCACTCACATTACATCACTTAATTACCATAAACTGTTTACATGCCGTTTTTGCACATCTTTCCTGGATTGCTGCTATTTGCTCTTTTGCACAACATTTTGTTTAAATTTTTTGCTACTGTTCACTTTGTCTCTTTCTAACAGGTTTACTGGCGGAGCTATTTTGTGTTTTGTCTTGCACTGCCCTGTGTTGTCTTGCACTGTCCTGTGTTGTCTTGAACTGTATTGTGCTGTCTTGCACTGTCTTGTGTTGTCTTTGCACTGTTTGCACCAGGTTGCACACATGCACTTTATGTGGCGAGGACACTTACTAGTCCTTAGCCCTGTGTTTTCTGTTTCTGTGATTGTTGTTGTAAGTAGCATCAGGGTTCTGGAGGTACGTTGTTTTATTTCACTGTTTACTGCGCCAGCTATATATGGTTGAAATGACAATAAAAGCTTCTTGACTTCTTGACTTTTATGCAGTATGCTTATTTTAATTCCATGATAAATAGTGGTTCTTTGCTTGGTATTTGAAAGGTAAATCTCTAAAATAAGAAAAACTTGTCTCATTTTAGCAACAGAAATAGAATATGTGTGTGCATCTCTCACACGCACGTAGTCTGTCCCCATCATACTAAGTACCGGCACCTGCGGCTCATTAACCGCAGCCCTACATAAACCCCTCGCCTTCTCTCATATACCTCCAGAGACCGCTCTGTTCTTCCTCTACGAAGAACTCTTTGCTTTTTGTTCAGCCTTTCAGTTTATTTTCCGTATCGCTTCTTCATTAAAACCTGTTTTCTCTCTAACCCCTGGTTTTGCTTCAGTTACTCCGCAACCTTGACAGAAGAACTGACAGAACAAACAGAAGGAGAAAAAAGAACCACGCAGCCTTACCGATGGAGCCAGATCCGCAGCTGAGTGCAAGCACGGAGCTTCTCCGGGAGCTAATCGGAGCACTCCGGGCTGTGGTCGCCACTAATCCGGTCCACCAGGCTCCACCTCTGGCGCCTTCTCCACCTTCCAGCAATCCGATGGCTCTCCCGAGCTCCTTCTCCGGAGATGCGGCTGAATGCCGTGGCTTCCTGCTCCAGGTAGAGCTGTACATCGCCATGAAGCCGCACCTATTTGCCTCCGACCGCGTGAAAATTGCCTTCCTGATCTCGCTGTTATCCGGAAGAGCTCTCGCATGGGCCCGCGCGCTGTGGAGCGCAAACAGCGTAGCTCTCGCCTCCTTCGCATCGTTCATGGCGCACATGACGGAGGTTTTCTGCACGGCAACGGGAGCGGTAAACAACGCGGATGAACTCCTGAATCTCCACCAAGGAGCGGACGGCGTGGCAGAGTACAGCCTTCGTTTCCGCACTCTAGCGGCCTCCAGCGGTTGGAATGAGACTGCACTCCTAGGCGTGTATCGGCAAGGTCTGAATCCGGCGGTTCGGATGGCAATGGCCAGCCATGATGATGCAGTAGGACTAGAGACCTTTTATACAGCGTTCTTTTCGGGTCTCACAACATCTAACTGCCTGTCACGTGCCTGAATACACGCCTCCCGCTGCGTCGGCCGCCGCATCGGGGACTGCTCCCGAACCCATGCAGTTGGGGTCCCAACGTCTGTCTAGGAGAGAGAGAGAGACGCCGAGCCACCGGGGCCTGTCCGTACTGTGGCAATCCGGCACTCCCTTTCACAGTGCACTATTCAACCCCAACGCGCTGAGGTGAGCAATATCGTGTTTCCCACCGAGATTTCTCGCTTAGCCACGCTTTCTGTGACTCTTCTCGGTCCTAACACCCGTCTTTCCACCTCCGCCCTAGTCGACTCAGGTTCCGCCGGGAACTTCATCTCCCAGGCATGCCTAGACCAGCTCCAGCTGCGCCGGGAGCGGGGACAACACGATCTGGCCGTCCAGACCATCCAAGAATGCCCGCTAGGACAAGGCTGGATCAAATACTGCGCTCCCGTCATCACCCTCCAGGTCGGTCTGTTTTACCAGGAACGGATACAGTTCATGGTCCTGGAGAACTCAACCATGAGCATCATCCTGGGACGGCCATGGCTGGTTAAACACTCACCTCGGTGTTCTTGGAGCCCTTGTGATGTCCTTGAATGGAGCCCCTGGTGCCACAAACACTGTCTCCGCCACCTTCCCACTCCACTCAACAGAAGGTGACTATGGCCGCCACACGAGTCGAGAACTCCTCTGCAACATCTCAGGCGGAAATCACACCTGAATACTACGGGTTCGCGGATGTGTTCAGCGAGCAAGCTGCAACCCGACTACCTCCTCACCGACCCTGGGATTGACCTCTGAGAGGCATGCTACTTCACCAAGCTAGACCTCAGGAGTGCCTACAACCTTTGTCAGAGGCCATGGGTGCAGGGCTAGGTGAGTGAGGAACCAAATGCAGGATGCATACAACCTCGTGCGTATCCGAAAAGGAGACGAGTGGAAGACTGCCTTCATCACTCCCGCTGGCCACTACGAGTACCGGGTCATGCCGTATGGCCTTTCAATCTCACCGGCCGTGTTCCAGGGCTTCATGAACGAGGTGTTCCGGCCGCTCCTACACCGATCTGTCATTGTCTACATCAACAAAATTCTGGTCGAGTTCCACCAAACCCGGGTCCAGTTCCTTGGCTATGTGATCTGCGCCAAGGGAATCCAAATGGACCAAAAGAAAGTGCAGGTGGTGCGGGAATGGCTGTCCCCCGGCTCCGTGAAGGAGTTGCAGAGGTTCCTAGGGTTTGCAAACTTCTACCGGCGCTTCATACGGGGTTTCAGTCAGGTCACAGCCCCGCTCACCTCCCTCCTCAGGGGCAAACCAAAAGGACTGTCCTGGACGCCCGAGGCTGAAGAGGCATTCCAGGAGCTCCGGGATCGGTTCTGCGCAGCTCCACTCCTCAACCACCCGGACCCTGAACGTCCCTTTGTCGTGGAGGTGGACAAAGGGGTCGGGGCTACCCTCTCCCAGTACTCCGGGAGCCCCGCTCGACTTCACCCCTGCGCCTACCTCTCGAAGAAACTGGCGCTCGAGGAGTGGAGGCACTGGCTGGAGGGGGCAAAACACCCATTCTTGGTGATCACAGACCACAAGAACTTGCAATACCTCAGAGAGGCCAAGAGGCTGAACCCCCGACAGGCCCAATGGGCCCTGTTCTTCACCTACGGTTCAGCTACACCCTCACCTACCGACCGGGGTCGAAGAACGGCAATGCCGATGGCAACTCCCACGTCTATGGTCTGGATGAACCTGTCGAACCAGAAACCGTGCTTTCTCCCGAGCTGTTTGTCTGCCGCATCATGTGGAGCCTCGAAGAGGAGATCCGCTTTCCCGCAAGTCAGGAGCCTGCACCCCCCGGGTGCCCGGAAGGCAGGACGTTCGTCCCCACAGCCTGCCGTCCTGCCTTGTTGAACTCCATCCACGATACTCCTGGTTCCGGCCATCTGGGGTGCCAGGGAACCCTCCTTCTCCTTCAAGCTCGGTTCTGGTGGCCCAACATGCACAGGGACGTGGCACGTTACAGCCACGTTACCTACCTGTGGGTAAGCTGGTCCCGCTGTCGATCCCCGAGCGGCCCTGGTTCACCTGGGCATCGACTTTGTTACGGACCTGCCGCGGTCTGAGGGACACACCTGCGTGCTAGTGGCGGTGGATCGATTCTCCAAAGCCTGCCGCTTCATACCTCTCCCTGGCCTACCTACCGCCCTGGAGACCGCCAAAGCCCTCTTCCACCACGTGTTCCGGGACTTTGGTCTCCCGGAGGAAATAGTGTCGGACCGCGGGCCGCAATTCACGTCACGCGTCTGGAGGGCGTTCTTCCGGCTCCTTGGCGTGGCGGTCAACCTGTCGTCCGGCAACCATCCTCAATCCAACGGGCAGACGGAGAGGCAAATCCAGGAGCTGGGGCGCTACCTTCGGTCATATTGCCATGAGGATCAGGCGGAGTGGAGTCGGTTCCTGCCTTGGCCAGAGTACGACCAGAACTCCCTACGTCAGGACACCACCGGCTTGACCCCGTTTCAGTGCATGCTGGGGTACCAGCCCCCCTTGTTCCCGTGGTCGGACGAGCTGTCCAAGGTCCCTGCCATCGATTACTAGTTCCGGGAGAGCGTCCGGGTGTGGGAGTCGGCCCACACTCAGCTCCGCCGAGCTGAGACAGGGTGTGGCTTTCCACGAGGGACCTGTGGCTCCATCTCCCATGCAGGAAACTGAGCCCCTGGATTCATTGGGCCGTTCCGTGTAGTTTGCCAGGTCAACGAGGTTTCCTACCAGCTCAACCTCCCCCCTCAGTACCGGATTCACCCCGTATTTCACGTGTCTCTCCTGAAGCTTTTTCGCGCGCCGACTGTGCTGCCTCCTGGGGCTAGCGGGAACCCCCCGCTACCGGAGATCCTCGGCCAGCCGTCGGTGTACACAGTGCGCGAGGTGCTTGATTCGCGCCAGAGGGGCCGTGTACTAGAGTACCTGGTCGATTGGGAGGGGTTCAGTACTGAGGAACGCTCGTGGGTGCCCCGGCAGAACGTCCTGGACGCGGCTCTCCTGGTGGACTTTCACGCGGCTCACCCGCTCCGTCCGGCGCCCCGAGGCCGAGGTCGCCCCAGGTGCCGCTCCCGGGCGTCAGGTGCCGCCCCTGGGGGGGGTGATGTCAGGGGACAGCCTGCCACGCCATCTCTCATCTCTACACACACACACACACACGTAGTCTGTCCCCATCATACTAAGTACCGGCACCTGTGGCTCATTAACCGCAGCCCTACATAAACCCCTCGCCTTCTCTCATTCACCGTTAGTTTTACTAATTCACTTAGATGAACACCATTGACCCAGCAAACAACGTTCTACGTTCCAGTGGATACTGCCGCAATTTCTATACCTCCAGAGACCACTCTGTTCTTCCTCTACGAAGAACTCTTTGCTTTTCGTTCAGCCTTTCAGTTTATTTTCTGTATCGCTTCTTCATTAAAACCTGTTTTCTCTCTAACCCCGGGTTTTGCTTGTCACTCCGCAACCGTGACAGAGTGTCTGTTTTGCATTCATGAGCACCACTTTAATCACCTCAGCTGGGCTACAGTGGGCTGGAAAAATTACTGTGTTCTTTGATCTTTTTGACGATGTTACATTCCAAATGACAAAAGACTGTTAGCTATTTAAGTTAACCTAAATGTTTTATTATTATTGTTGTTGTTGTTGCTATTATTATTATTTTTTTTTTTTATCATCATCATAATTATTATAATTGTATTATTTTTAGTTGTTGTTGTAGTTTTAGTGTTAGTAATAGACAGCATTCAGCTTCTACACACATACATGTAAAAATAGTCAAGGTAATTTTGGGCTACATACAACTGAAGTTGATTCAGTCCCACCCCTGACATTCTACATCCATTTTTCTCTCTCTCTCTCTCTCTCTCTCTCTCTCTCTCTCTCTCTTTCTTACATACACACATACACACACACACACACACACACACACACACACACACACACAGTTAGAAGAATTCTGCGGCATGTTAGTGAACATGAGGATGATGTGTAGCTGACTCCAAAGCTATAATGCTGTCTCTAGTGACTTGGCACATTTCTGCTACTTCTCATTTGATTTGGAGAAGGGCCAAGAGGAGCCTTCAACCAACCTGTTTCAGACAGAGGGGACATGTGGAGACTAGTGAAAGCTGTTAAGACACAAGAGAAATGATGTGTCTGGTTGTGTGTAGAATTGGCATAAAAAATTACTAGCTTATTTTATATTAAATTGAAGGTTAATGCAATGCATAAGGCAAAGTGAAGTAAACGTACATGATGCCAAAACAAAGGGGGAAAATGTTCATTATTATTATTAATTTTACTATTATTATTTAAATTTGCAATTTGGCTTCTTGCTTTTAACACCTTGCTGTTAGAAGATCACAATATTTTAAAGTGTGCTTTATTCAGCAATATTACTATTGAAAAACAAACATTGCAATGTGATTTAATAAAGTTTCTTTCACAGTTGAAGCAATGGCCGCATTTAAGGTTAAAGGTGTTTAATTTTTGTCACATTTACGTTAGAGCACAGTGAAATCACATCTTCCAGATGTGACATAATACAGTGCCCCTGGAGCACAGAGAGTTAAGGGCCTTGCTCAATTAACCACAGTGGGTTAATGGTGTGCATCATGGCAGATGTTGGTGCTTGATTTGAGAATAGGTTAACGGGCTGAAAACAGCACAGAGTGAGAAGAAAAAATATTGACATTTCACCAAATAGATTAAAACTAAAGTAACGAGCCTGTTTTTAAAATGCAAGAAGTAGAAAGTACAGATATTTGTGTAAAAATGTTATGAGTAAAAGTAGAAAGTTGTGAAGTAAAGTAATGATATCAAAAATATCTACTTAAGTACAGTATTTGTACTTCGTGACTTCCCACCTATGTACACAATACCTTTAAGACATCAACAACTGACCCCACTCTTTCAATTTTCACAAAACTGTTGTTAACACAATTATTATTATTTTTTTTTATGGCATCTTTTTAAAGTTTAGAGAAGGTGTTTTGTGTGTGTGTGTGTGTGTGTGTGTGTGTGTGTGAGAGAGTTCAGTTTAGTTCTGTGTTGAGAAGCCTGATGGCTAAAATACTCAAATTAGTCCATCTGGCCCTACCATGACAATAAAAATCACAGTCACATGTTCCTTTTTCAGATGCTTAATTGATCTTAACCTATTCCTGGATGATGATGGTTTTTAAAGAGCTCATATGTTTTCTATATAGTGTGTTTCTATATAGTGTTTCTATAATTTCCAATTTCCACTCTATGCTTTTATTAGTTTTACATAAGCTGTACTTGTAAATAAAAGGTTTTAAAAAATCTATTTCAAATTCCAGTGATGTTTCCCTCTCCTGTAAAAAGGCAATGCATGAATGCTCCTTATGCTTCTGAAAATGCAAACACTTTCATATAGCGCTTTTAACATTGAACATTGTCTCAAAGCAGCTTTACACAGATAATGTGGTGATAAACAATGAATATGTTCTTTGTAAGTTTAAGTTTGTCCCTGATGAGCAGGCCGGTGGCAACTGTGGCAAGGAAAAACTCCCAGAGATGGCATAAGGAAGAAACCTTGAGAGGAACCAGACTCAAGAGGGAGCCCATCCTCATCTGGGTTGCACCGAATGTCCATTCATTTCAGATAAACTATGTTCCAGGATACAGTTATGTCCAAATCCATCCTCAAAGCTCCCGTTCTTCCTCCGGAACCACCCAAGGCGTTGATGAGAAACCGTCCCCAGCTGCACAGAGTGGCCTCCAAATGAAGAGAACACTATCCAGAGGCAGGCCTGGATGAAGTGGGAAGATCTGCGGAGGGAAGAGGGGCAGGAACAGTGATCACTGGAACCTCAGGAGCATGTTTAACTTGAGTGAGAGAGAGAGAGAAGAGGGGTGACAGGAAGAGAAGGATATGGATTATTATGTGTCCTTATTGTTGTATGAAAGTTAATGTCACTGTGCAGTTGGGACTCCGGCAAGGCTCGCTATGGCAGCATAGCTAAAAGGGAGATCCAGAAGGTAACACAGACATGAGGGATCTTTGGGATAAGAGACGACCCACCACACCACCGTCAACAAACCTGAGTGAACGTGAGAGAGTGAGGGGACGACAGCATACAAATATCCCAGTTCACCAAACACTCTATATCCATGATTCCTCCAGATCTGCTCCTTTACCTAAGAAAAATCTACTGATGAAAGACTAGACTAAATAAATACGTTTTGAACCTTGACCTGAACACCGAGCCTGTGTCTGAGTCCCGAACACTGATTGGAAGGCTGTTCCATAACTGTAGGGCTTTATAAGAGAAAGATCTGCCACCTGCCGTATTCTTCATTATTCGAGGTACCAACAAATAGCCTGCACCTTTTGATTTAAGTAGGCATGGAGGATCATATTGGTACAGAAGTTCACTCAGATACTGCGGCGCAAGACCAGTAAGTGCTTCATACGTCAGTAGTAGTATTTTATAATCAATGCAAGATTTAATTGGGAGCCAGTGTAGACTGATTAAAACAGGGGTGATGTGGTCATATTTTCTAGATCTAGTGAGGACTCTTGCTGCTGCATTCTGAACTAACTGAAGCTTATTTATGCACTTACTCGAACACCCAGACAATAAAGCATTACAGTAGTCTAATCTAGATGTAACAAAAGCATGAACTAGTTTTACATTTAAATTCGCGGCATTTAGCAGATGCCCTTATCCAGAGCGACGTACAAAAGTGCTTTGAGTCTCTATCAATGAATAAATCTACACTGGTACGCAAGATTACAAACTTACTATAAATATAACTCTTGAATTCTACAAAGCAAACGTGGTAAGTGCTAATTTAAGTGTTTCAGGAAAAGGTAAGTCTTCAATCGTCGCTTGAAGATAGTCAGGGACTCCGCTGTACGGACATCTAGGGGAAGTTCATTCCACCACCTCGGTGCCAGAACAGAGAAGAGCCTTGAAGTTTACTTACCTCTCATTCTGAGAGAATTTAATGTCCAGCTTCAAGAATTTCTTTTAAAAGGAAAAAAATCCTAACAATTCCACATATCGATGGAGTGAATGAATGAAGGATGGAAGAAATGAAGAAATTTGTTGAAATATGTAGAACAGTTAAGTATAACATATCTTTAGAAAATTAACCAACCAGGGGTTACTGTGGCATGCAAAACCTCCCTGAGATAGCATAATCAGAATCAGGTGTATTGGCCAAGTGTGTTGACACACACAAGGAATTTGGTTTCAGCCATTAGTGCAGACATAAATAACACTATACATTAAGCATAGACTATACTAGACAAAACAGCCAAGACAAAACAGAATTTATGAGACAACACAGACAATGTGAGACAATATAAACAGTATTAAGAATATATAAAGTATTAAACAGGGATAAAGCGTATATGACAGACCAGTAATGTACATAAAGTGTGAGAGTGCATGGTAGTGCAAATAATAGGATTGTGCATTAGGTACGATAAAGAGTTACTTCAGAACTTTTGTATAATATACAGCAGCAATAGTGTGTGTAACATACGGATGATGTGATGACTGACAGTTCTGATAATGCAGTAATTATAGATATGAAGCAGGGAATATAATTATGGTGATTTGTTAATGAGGGTGATTGCCTGGGAAGAGAAACTGTTCCTGTGTCTAGCAGTTTTGGTAAACAGAGTTTTGTAGCCAGTGCTGACTGTCCAATTACTGGATGAAATACCAGTCTCACCTGTTGTTTCCTGCCCGTCAGGAAGCTGGTGATCCAATGACAGATGACATGGGGTATAGTGAGTTTTAGGAGTTTGGAGTGGAGAAATTCCAGAAGACGGGTAGAAGGAAGGAACCTTAAGAGAAACCAGACTCAAGAGGGAACCCATTCTCATCTGGGTTGCACCAAATGTCCATTTTTTACAGATAAACAATGTTGAGGTGTGCAGTGATAGTGATTGGATGCAAAGTGTAGTCCTGAGTCAGTATAGCAGAATGTTGACATTACCTACAGTCCAAATCCAAATCCTCAGAGTTCCTGTTCTTACACCGTAATTTCATGGCTGTAACCCTAGTTTCAGCTCTCTGACCCCGAATGGTGCGGGAATACCAGGTGACTCGTAGGAGAATGCAATAGCGTTGATAATCCATCTGTGGGGTGGGTGTGAAGGTGGGGCTCAGACAGAGCCTCCAACACAATGGCCAGGTCCCAACCAGGCACTCTTGGTGCACTCACCTCTGAGTGCCACGGAGAAAACCCATCAAGGAGCGGGTCTCTGCTCAGTGAATGCCCCGACATGGAGGGTGATATGCCAAAACAGCAGACATTAACCTCTTAGGCTTCTGGGTTGCGTGATCGCAACTAATAGCCAATTGTTCTCAGGTGTTAATTTTAGCAATAGATTAAATAAATAGGGAGAAGAGGACCCATGATTAACTATACATCATTCTAAAGCTCTAAGTCTCAAGCAGCGATTTCAGATCAGTGTTTTTCAATGGAAAACGTATAACGAATGTATTTGCTGAATGTGTGTAAGCAGTACACAACAACAACATGCATAAAAAAAACACACTACTTACATTATTATTGTAATAACGAGTCACAAACACATCCACTGTTGCTAATCCCGGTTTATTAAGAAAGATAAGGGTCCAGTGAACAACATGCTGTAAAGCATTACTGCTCCAAACAAACAATAGTGTTGTAATTTAGATGTTTATTCCTTTGTTTACGTCACAGAACTTCGGCTGGTGTTTGTGTTTATATATTTCCGAATAATTTTCACATAAAAAATGACATCTTGGTGACAAAAAACAAATATGGCTGGTAGAATATAGTGTTACAAAACAGTTGAGACCACAAAAAAGTAAAAAAATTATAATAAAAAAGTAAAAGAGGAGAAATCTTGGAGGGAGTCTCTACTCTCTCTGCAGGTGTCGTCATGTTTTTTTTATGAGCCGCCTTTCATTTCAAACCTTTTCTTTCCAGCCAGTAGCATTATGGAAACAAAATGACTGATGGACAATGTAGCCAATAAGTGCAGGATTCTAACGATATATGGGAGGATTTTATTCTCCACGTGTGTGAGTCTTAGTTTTATTAATCTTTACAAACTCTTACTGGCTGAAGAAGCGAAGAAGCAGTGACCAACCAGGAAGTGATGCAGCTCTCAGGTCAACATAAACAGCTGTTTATAGCTCGTGCTAACTAAACTTTGTTTACAAAAAAAAACAAAACAAAGAAAACAAGGAAAAAATGGACAATCAAAAAAGTTGTTTTATCGGAGATTTGCAAAAAAAGCAGCGATGATATTTTTGTGGGCGGAGTAACAACAGAGACTTGGAGATCTACATCTGTAAGTTACAATATATCTCCCTTTATAGTTTATACGATTTTATTGGTTTTATTGCCTGTTTGTTTTTATAGGAGCAATGCTTGAAAAGTAAGTTTGTGTGCTTGTGTGTGTGTGTGTGTGTGTGTGTGTGTGTGTGTGTGTGTGTGTGTATTGTTGAGATTGGAATGGCCAGACATCAATATGAATGCCCATGGCTGTAGAAGAATTGCTTGTCTGGCTACCTGACCATCAATATGAATGCCAACTCAACATCAATAGCCCCAAACATGTATAACAAAAGCCTTTAATGGTCAGCCATTCATTAATATGCAGACTGTATGAATAGAGTATTAATGATCACCTCAGTTTAGCAGGTGGCTCTCAAACAAGGGGAGGGAGAAAAGGATCAGACATAGTCTCAGATAAATGTTTGTAGGAATCTCATTTGTTATGACAATCTTCATAAAATTTGAAATATAAACTCATGAGACATGTGGCTTTCAACCTGGTACTTTTCTGGATTGCTTTAGGACTGATTTCATGTATTTATATATGAAATAAAAATAATGTTCACTGCAGGAAATGTATATCTATGGGACTTCATCATCTATAACTTAATATCTTTTTGAGCAATATCAACTTTGATGCTCAAAGTAAACAGTAAAGCTCAAAGTGTCTTCTTTCCAAAGATATTTAAATTGTGTATGTAGCACATTTTTATCAGGAACTGTTAACATTTAAAGTTAGGTAGAGCATTTCAGCTGTGAGTCCTAAAATTTGGGTGGGGAGGGGCGAACCAGACATAGTCTCAGATAAATGTTTGTAGGAATCTCATTTTTAATGATATCTTCATTAAATTTAAAATATAAACTCATGAGACATGTGACTTTTAACCCATTACTTTTCTGGATTGCTCTAGGACTGATTTCATGTATTTATATATGAAGGAAAAAAATTTTAATTACGGATTTTTTTTTACAGTACTTAATCATCTATAACTTAATTATCTTTTTGAGCAATATCAACTGTGAATAATGGACAGTAAAGCTCAAAGTGTCTTCTTTTTAAAGATATTTAAATTGTGTATGTAGTCCACTTATATCAGGAACTGTTAACATTTAAAGTTAGGAAGGGCATTTCAGCTGTGAGTCCCAAAATCTGTGTCGAAGGCTAACAGGTTAATGGTGGATAGAGTCAACCCTTTTGGGAAATGGTCCTGCACGAACTCCAGCACTGAACCAACCGGGCAGTGGACTGGGTCAAATTGGTGCTAAGCGCACCACACAGTAAACAGACGCCATCTCGCGGAATACGACCTCTTCATCTACTACCTAGGTGGAGAGACCAGAACCTTTGAGCTGTTTTCTTGAAGGGTCCAGTCCCCCAAACCTCTCCCAGATCTCCACACGAGAGTGGAGGTGCCCAGGTCTGGACCCCTGTCTCGACAGGGTGTCCGCTGCTTCGTTCATCCAGCCTGGGATGTCAGCTGCTCTCAGGGAGAGTAGCTTCCCCTGGGCCCACAAGAGGATCTGGCACGCCAAGCTGGACAGGGGCACCAGCGCAGACCCCCATGCTGGTTGATATACGAGACCACTGAGGTGTTGTCCCAGCGGATCAACACATGATAGCCTCTGAGGTCCAGGAGAGAACGCTTCAGAGCCAGAAGTACAGCCAGTATCTCTAGGCAATTGATGTGCCAAAGTAGATGGGGACTCTCCCATAGACCTTGCATCCCATGAGCACATCCGCACTATGTGATGACCGGAGACTCCTAGCACGGGGCTTTGAGATACGCGTGACCTTGATTGTACGGAGGGGATTGCCCTGAGCCACCACTGAAGGGTCTCATGTACAAGAGGCCAATTGGAATGACATTGGAAGCTGCTGCCATGAACCCAAGCAGTCTCTGAAACTGCCTGACAGTGAATGACTGCCCTTCTCTGACCTTACTGACAGCCGTAGGGATGAACGCAATGTGGGCAGAGGAAAGCTGCACGTGCATATTCATCAAATCCCATAAGATGCCTTGCATGTATTAATGTGAGCGAGAATGATATCTTGATGCCGGACCACTAACTGCTCTAATTTAACTAATATCAACCAATCATCGATATAGTTGAGGATGCGGATGCCCTGAATTCTCAGGGGAGCTAGAGCCGCATCAACACATTTCGGGAAATAGAAGACCCGATATTGGTATGCTTTGACCCCAAAAAAAAGCCTTGGGAAAGCCTTGCGTTGTCCACGCTCTGAACCACGTGTGAAATCTGGCCAATAGGCAAGTCGTGACATCATCGGCGTCACGTAAACCAGGAAGCTACAAAATGGCTAAGTGATGGTAGTGACATTAGCTTCTGACAAAGAGAAGGTAAGCGCCGCAGGGATGCAGGGAGTGTGGCCCGGGGACGCAGCGTCTCATTCCCTCCCTACATACGTAACCTAAAGATGTTTCCCATTCGGGAACTCGAGCTGCGTTGCAATGCTTTGGGAACGAGAGGACTCGTAAGATGATGAAATAACATCCACTACCCACCTACTGAGAGTCTGCTTATTAGCAGGAAATCCCTTCCTTTCAGGGCCACAGCAGACAAACAGCTGCTCCGACTTCCTCCACGGACTCGTCCTGTGAAGATAAGTGTCCAGTACTCACACTGGACACAGTCAGTATTGCTTCTTCTGGTCGGGGGCTAAGAACAGAGGAGGGCATGCCTGCAGCATAAAAGGTTGTGAGGGAGCCGTAAGCAAATTAGGTACGCACCCAGGTTTTCTGTAGAGGAATGCACTGGCCATGCCAGGGGCAAACTCCAGGTGAGACGGGGCCATGGACAGGGCCTGTGGGTCCCCAACCATCTCCACAGAGGAGATTGCCAGGAGGAAAGCAGTCTTTACAGACAGGTACCTAAGGGCCATTTCGGCCAGGGGCTCGAAAGGGGCATAGATAGAGCCGCCACCACAACGGCCAAGTCTTAGACAGGCATATCCCATGCCATCAAAGATGTGGCTTTTTAAACTAAGCACTGATAAGAAGCCAGATGGTCCTCTCATCTTTTACTCTGGAGAATGTGGTGTTAATGTTTTCCAAAAAGAAATTCAAATTTTGATTAATCTGACCACAGAACAGTTTTTCACTGTTTGTCATGACACATGCCTTCTTTTTTACATTAGAGAGAATTAAATTGCATTTGTGAATGACATGGCACACCGTGTTCACAAAGAATAATTTCTGGAGAGTTAATGAGAACTTGCAAAGATTTCCATTTAAGAATATATTATATTATATTATATTATAATATAATATAATATAATATAATATAATATAATATAATATAATA
>JAAIIK010000054.1:11208812-11244541 GCA_014706435.1 Silurus glanis
TATAATATAATATAATATAATATAATATAATATAATATAATATAATATAATATAATATAATAATATAATATAAAATTTGTTGTATTTATGTGTAGCCACAGGTACC
Source organism: Silurus glanis (assembly GCA_014706435.1). Lineage (NCBI taxonomy): Eukaryota > Metazoa > Chordata > Actinopteri > Siluriformes > Siluridae > Silurus > Silurus glanis. Next base: position 11,208,919 of record JAAIIK010000054.1, read on the forward strand.
AAATAATTTTTTAGATTAAGCATGATATTTAAATTGTGAAGTGATAAAAAGATAGATCTCTACTTTGATTGTCATTAAGAGCTTTGTTATTAATGTTTTATGGTTTGTGATTTTTATTTGAGCACTGATATTTAAGTTAAATACAAGAGGACCTTCATTTGAATATTATTTATTAAATTGCTATATTTTTTTTTTTTATCATTTCTCTTAATGTGTCAAAAGCCAATATAATTGTGGTTCATACTTTGATAGAGATGTTATTGCTTTTAAATGAAAGGTAATGGATCTTCCGGGCACATGGTGCACAGTTTCGCAGCGCACACTTCCGGGTCGGCGGCCAACTTGTCATTTTTTTCCCATGCCTTCTGTTATTTAAGGACACTCAAGACTTTAGCTCGGGGACAGATTATCTCACCGGCTTCCAAAGTCCCTGAGGAATATTCTTGCCACCCTGCCTGCTCCTGTTTCTGACCCCTGTTCTGCTCTGGTTTGCACTTCATTGTTCTGTTTGCCGGCTCTTTGATATTTTGGACTTTTTTTTTAGATTTGGTTCTCTCTCCCCTGCATTGCCTTGCTGCCTGTGTTTAGACCCTGGACTGTTTTTTATTTTTTTGACTGTGTTTTTGCCTTGCCCCATTGTTCAGTTAGTTTTTTTTATTAATGCCTGTCACATTAGCTTTAAAGATTGTGCTGTTTTTAAAATGGTCTGTTAATAGTGTGTTGTGACTTAAAATTTTTTACATTATTTAGTATTCTTTTGCATTTTCTAATTCATATGGTGGTTATTATTTAGTCAACAGGAGTCAACAACAAAAACAATGATATACAGATTTAACATTAAAAAAAATTAATATTTTCATGGAAATTAATTTAAAGAAATATAACATTCAAACAAAGGTCCCCTGGTGGTCTAGTGGTCTGGATGCGGCGCACTCACCGCTGCGGCCGGGTTCGATCCCCGGTCAGGGAACCAACCCCAGCCATTAGGGTTGCACAAGCCTTAGTGCCGGTCCCAAGCATGGATAAATGGGGAGGGTTGCGTTAGGAAGGGCATCTAGCGTAAAAACGTGCCAAATCAAACATGCGGATGGTCCGCTGTGGCGACCCCTAACGGGAGAAGCCGAAAGAAAGTTTTATAACATTCAAACAAACAAACAAATAAATTAATAAGGGGGCACAATCTGCTTAACAGGAATTAGGGGGCTCCTTAAAAAAAAATTATAGCAAAAACATAAAACAAGCCTTATGTGTTTTTGTTGGGTTGCTCATAGCATATAATTGACTGCACATGAGTCTGAGAATGAGAATGTGTAAAAACTGCTGATGGTTATATATGTAGATATGTTGTGTGTTCAGGAGACCAAGTGGAAAGGCCAGGAACATTGGAGGTGGCTTTAAACTGTTCCCCTTTTGGGAACTCGAGATGTGTCACAATGCATTGGGAACGCCTCCGCTTTTGCTCACGCTCTAAATCACATGTGAATGTCACCGGCGGGGCGACCATGGCTATGCGCACGCTCCGCTCCCGGAGAGCACTCTTTGAGGAGAGTGCAGAGCGGCACCGGAGGTCGTGGGGCTCTCAGGCAGACCTAGCAGAATGTTTGGAGACGGATGAGTCCTCTCCGGCCTCACATGCCAGGCCGAGCGCTCGTTCCCTAGAAGAAACACGCCTTTTGCCGGTCATTTCCCCAATCGCAGGCAGCGTGGTGCTCCACATTTCTTCCTCCAGAATATTTGGAGGCTAGCGAGCCCACAGACTCCTCACAGCCTGTGCTGTATGAGGAACTCCTGGAGGTAGTGATGCGGGCAGTGTCCAAAATGCGGAAGCAGCGCATACCCAGTAAGCTGGCTGAGCGTTTCCTGCACCCCTCATCACAGCCTCCAAGCCGGGGCCTACCGTTTTTCCCCTATCTGAACACCGAGGTGTCTAGGTCCTGGGAAACCCCATATGTGGCCCATACCTTTTCCCAATAACCCTCGCTGTACGCAAACGTTGTTGGGTTCAAGAAGTGCGGCTATGGGGCGATGCCAAGGGTGGAACAGATGCTAGCTAGCTATCTCTTCCCCGGTATAGCATCGTTGCTATACCGTTGCTCTATCGTTGCTATACCGTTGCTCGTTGCTATATTTAGCATACAGATGCTAGCTAGCTATCTCTTCCCCGGTATAGCTTCGTTGCTCAAGGCCCCGGTATTGCCTACTAAGAGGTTGAGAGCCACTTCGGTTCTAGTAGGCAAGGTTTACTTGGCAGCAGGTCAGGCTGTGGGTTGCCTCTACACGATGAGTGTGTTGCAGGCATACCTCTCTGAAGAGGGTCAGGGACCTAAATGCTCTTTCCGTGGCCCCGTCTCTCCTGGAGTTTAACCCTGGCATGTGCCTTCCTTTACTCTAAACCAGAGTACATACCTAAGGTGCCTGCAGTTCCCCCATGACCTGTCATGCTGCAGGCATTCTGCCCTCCTCCTTTCCAAGCCCCCGACCAGGAGAAGCAAAAACATTGCAGATACCATTTCATCATCATACGAGTCCTCTGGCCTTCCCGCTCCGTTCGGGGTCAAGGCTCACTCCACTCGGAGTGTGACGGCCTCTATGGCCTGGTCCACTGGAGTTCCACTCCAGGACATCTGCAATGCTGCGGGCTGGGTCCACCCTGCTGACCTTCGTCAGGTTTTACGACCTTGACCTTAGAGCCACTCACGGCTCTTCTGTCCTGCATTCTGGTTGTGCTCTCACACACTAGGCAGGGACTGATCAGTATGGCGTAATTGGACACTCGTTCCCAAAGCGTTGTGACGCAGCTCGAGTTCCCGAAAGGGGAACGTCTCTAGGTTACGTATGTAACCCTAGTTCCCTGAGGAAATGAGACACTGCGTCTCCAAGCCACACTCTCTGCATCTCTGCCGCACTTATGTTCTCTTTTTTAGAAGCTAACGTCGCGCCACTGCTTGCGCATTTTGTAGCTTCCTGGTCGCCACGTCGCCCCACCGGTGACGTCACACCTTGCCGTTGGCTGGATTTCACAGGTTATTCAGACCATGAGCAAACGCAGAGAAATGGTGTAGGTGTGATTCTGAAAAGGAAAAGTACAGTAAGAGCATAGTGGAGGTAAGGAGAGTTTCTGACAGGGTGATGAATGTGAAGCTGGAAGTTGAAGGGGTGGTGATAAATGTCATCAGTGCCTATGCTCCACAAGTGGGTTGTGAGATGGAGGAGAAGGATACTTCAGTGAGTCAGATGAAGTGGTAGAAGGTGTACCTGGGAATGAAAGATTGTTGATTGGGGCAGACTTAAATGGGAATGTAGGTGAAGGGAACTGAGGTGATGGGTAGGTAGGGCTTAAATAAGGAGAGGAATGTGGAAGGGCAGATGGTGGTAGATTTTGCAAAAAATTGGAAATGGCAGTGCTGAACATTTATTTTAAGAATAAGGAGGATCATAGGGTGACGTATGAGAGTGGAAGAAGGTGCACACAGGTGGACTATGTAGGAGATGCAACCTAACGAAGATTGGAAACTGTAAGGTGTTGGCAGGGGACAGTGTAGCTAGACAGCATCGGATGGTGGGCTGTAGGGTGGTTTTGGAGGTGAAGAAGAAGAGGAGGAGAGTGAGGACTGAAAGACAAATAAAATGGTAAACTGAAAGAGGAAGACTGTAGTGTGAGATTCGGGGAAGAGGTCAGACAGGGGCTCTGTGGTGGAGGTGCTGGATGATTGGGCAACTACTGCTGAAGTGATAAGGGAGGCAGCAGAAAGGAACTTGGTGTCACATCTGGAGATAGAAAGGAAGACAAAGAGATGTGATGGAATGAGAAAGTGCAGGAAAGCATAAGGAGAAAGAGGTTGGCAAAACAGAATTGAGAATGAAAGAGAGATGAGAAAAGTAGGCAGTTGTACAAGGAGATGCGGCAGCAGGTGAAGAGGGATGTGGCGAAAGCCAAGTAAAAGTCATATGAGGAGCTGTATGAGAAGTTGGACACTAAGGATGGAGAAAAGGATTTATACCGATTGGCCAGGCAGATGGACCGATCTGGGGAGGATGTGCTGCAAGTTAGAGAAATAAAGGATGGAGATGGAAATGTGTTGACTACTGAGGAGAGTGTGTTGAGAAGATGGAGGGAGTATTTTAAGCAGCTGATGAACAAGGAAAATGGGAGAAAGAGAAGGCTGGATGGTGTGGAGATGGTGAAGCAGGAAGTGGATAGAAATAGTAAGGAGGAAGTGAGAGCATGAAGCATCAAGAGGATGAAGAGTGGAAAGTCGGTTGGACTAGGTGACCAGGTTGTTCAACAAGGAGTGAGCTGGTACCGATCTTTACGGATAAGGGAGATGTGCAGACCTGCAGTAACTACAGAGGAATAAAGTTGATCAGTCACAGCATGAAGTTATGGGAAAAAAGTAGTGGAAGCCAGGCTGAGAGAAGAGGTGACCATCTGTAAGCAACAGTATGGTTTCATGCCAAGGAAGAATACCACAGACATTTGCTTTGAGAAAGATGAAGTATAGAGAAGGTAAGAAGGAGTTGCATTGTGTGTTTTGTGGATTTAGAGAAAGCATACGACAGGGTGCAGAGAGAGGAATTGTGGTATTGTAAGAGGAAGTCAGGTATGTCAGAGAAGTATGTGAGGGTGGTGCAGGACATGTATGAGGACAGTGTGACAGCAGTGAAGTGTGCAGTAGGAATGACAGACTGGTTCAAGGTGGAGGTTGGACTGCATCAAGGATCGGCTGAGCCCTTTCTTGTTTGCAGTGGTGATGGACAGGTTGACGGACGAGGTCAGACAAGAGTGTCCCTGGACTATGATGTTTGCGGATGACATTGCTATTTGTTGTGAGAGTAGAGAGCAGGTTGAGATGAGCCTGGAGAGGTGGAGGTATGCGCTGGAGAGAAGGGGAATGAAAGTTAGTAGGAGTAAAACAGAGTACATGTGTGTGAATGAGAGGGAGGGCAGTGAAATGGTGCGGTTGCAGGGAGAAGAGGTGGAGAAGGTGGAGGAGTTCAGGTACCTGGGGTCAACAGTTCAAAGTAATGGAGAGTGTTAGAAAAGTGAAGAAAAGAGTGCAGGTAGGGGATGATCCGCTGTGGCAACCCTAATGAGAGAAGCTGAAATAAGAAAAAGATTAAAAATTCATTCATACGTTTGTAATAAAAAAAAAAAGTTGAATTACTTATTTGCACTTACTTGTTATATTCATATCCTTAATCATGACTTATTTCAAAACTAGCCTGCAATGATGAAAAGTCAATGAATCTAGACAAATGATTTTTAAACAAAATCAATAGGATGAATCAAAATTAGAAAAATACACTTTTAATGCTTATCCCTGTCAGGAATCCACCTGCCACACCCCCTTCGGCGGCTGTCAAACCTCGGCATTCCCCGAAGCACCCTGCTTCTTCTCCCTTGCATGCCCCTCCCGCACGGAGCTCCACGCCGTCAGGCTAATCACGGACACCTGGCTCTCATTTAATCTGCTCATCAACAGCCCCTATATAAACGCCACATTCTCCCGCACTCGGCGTCCGTTATTGAAGGTTCATGTGTGTTCGCATATGCGTATCCCGCTACGTACCTTCTCCTCCCGGACTCCTCGCTCTCTCCACGGCTGCGTTTGCCTTCCCAAGCGCACCCCGGACTACCGACGCTTCTCCGTCGCTGCCTCCGCGCCGCGCTTCCTCCATAACGCACCGTGGATATTATTTACGAACTGCCTTTCGCCAGTTCAGGACTTTGTGGGCCGCGCTCCCGTAGTGCACCACCGGACTATCCCTATCTCTGCGGGTATTTTGTGTTGGCTTTTTTGTTATTAAACACGGTTTGCTGATATTCCGGCTTCTGCCTCCATGTGTACCGCGTAACAGAATAACAGATCCCTGAAAAGGAATATAAGGACAGAAAAGAAGGTGGGACAAAAAAAAATATATATATATATATATATAAAAAAAAGGACATGATCGTATTACCACCGTGGTCCCAGCGCGAACCGAACCTCGGCGGGAGGATTCGCTCTGCCGCGGTGAAGCGGCAGCCAAGCTCTTCCTCGGGGAAAACCCGGAAACTCGCGGCTGTTTCTCGGCCACGCCCCCTTGATGACGTCACGGAGTTCCCGGATCGCTTCTCCGGCAACAGGGCTGAGTGGGGCGTGTTTTTACGGAGCGTGGAAGGTTATATGGAGTCGATTTCGTCCTTCTACCCGACGGAGAGAGCAAGGATCGCGCTCCACATCTCTCTACTGTCTGGAGAATCCCTCTCTCTAGCCAGTGACTGGAGGCGAGTTCCGCTTATGGTCCTGTTTTCTCCAACTTCTCACAAGGAAACTTGGGATTCTCACAGCGGATCTCCACTATCTCTCCCCCACCTCTGAGAGCTCCGTCCCGCTCCAGAGTTTCCCGGAGAGCTCCGTCCCGCTCCAGAGATTCCCGGAGAGCTCCGTCCCGCTCCAGAGTTTACCGGAGAGCTCCGTCCCGCTCCAGGTCTCCACGGAGAGCTCCTCTCTGCTCCAGGTCTCCACGGAGAGCTCCTCTACATTCCAGTGCATCCCCGAGAGCTCCTCTCCGCTCCAGTGCGACTCCGAGAGCATCTCTCCGCTCCAGTGCGACCCCGAGAGCTCCTCTCCGCTCTAGTGTGTCCCAGAGAGCTCCTCTCCGCTCTAGTGTGTCCCAGAGAGCTCCTCCGCTCCAGAGTGTCCCAGAGGGCTCCTCTGTGCTTCAGGAGAGCCCCGCTATGCTCCAGGGTCTCAAGGAGAGCTCCGCTCCAGGGTCTCAAGCAGAGCTCAGCTCCGCTCCAGGACCTCCAGGAGAGTTCAGCTCCGCTCCAGAGCTCCCTAGAGCACTCAACCCAGCTCCAGGATGGCGAAAGGGACGCTGAACCGCCGCCTGGCCGCGAGAGGGATGTCGAACTGCTGCCAGACCGCGAGAAGTAGGGCGACAGCTCGCCCCACAGTCACCCTGAAAGCAGAGCCACGTCTCAGAGCTCCTCTCTAGGCGAGGTCTCTTCCCAAAGTTCATCTGATGGCGATGCCTCATCCCAGAGCTCATCTGAAGGCAACTTCTCGTCTGCAAGTCACACTGGAGGTGACATCAAGCCTCCAGGTGCATGTAAGGACGGCCCGGCGACCCCAAGGTCCTCAGAGAGCAAAGACACCAGCCCGGGTCTTGGTGGAGGCACCACAGCTCGGCTGGACCTCTCCGAGGGTGAAGCAGTGGGTGAAGGCCCTGTGGAGAGCTCCATCGTCGCCCAAAACTCCTCTGACAGCCACAGGCCGTTTCCAGAGCCACCCGATCGTGATGTCGCGGTCCCAGATTTCTCCAAGGGCAACCCCACAGACCCAAGCTCCTCTGCTGACGACGTCCCGCATATGAGCTCTCCTAAAAGAGAAATAAGGCCCGCGAGCTCCTCCCAAGGCGACGTCTCACTCCCGAGCTCCTCCCAAGGTGACGTCTCGCTCCCGAGCTCCTCTCAAGGCGACGTCTCGCCCCCGAGCTCCTCCCAAGGCGACGTCTCGCTCCCGAGCTCCTCCCAAGGCGACGTCTCGTTCCCGAGCTCCTCCGACGGTGACGTCTCGCTTCCGGGTCCCTCTAAGGAGGACGTCACACAACCGAGCTCCACTCAAGGCGACGTCTCGCCTCCGAGCTCCCCGGAAGGCGATCTCACGCCTATGAACTCTGCGGAGGGCGTTGCTCTGTCTTTGAGCTACACCAAACGTCGTTCCACTCCTGGTCAACATAGAGGGCGTTGCTCGGTCTCTGATCCCCGCTGAGGAGGTTGTTTGGTGCCAGGACTCGGCTGAAGGCGTGGTTCGTGGCTCGGCCTCTGTTCTCCATCATGGGCGTCGCTCCACCTCCGGTCTCTGTCCAGGGGGTCTTCCAGCCCGTAAGCCCCGTCGAGAGCTCCACCCTGCCTCCGGTTGTTGCCAAGGTCGGCGTTCCGGGTCTCTGTGGTGGAGGGGGCTCAGTTCCAGGCCTTCGCGGGGGACATTGATCTGCTCCTGGCCTCCGGGATGGGCACCTCACTGTTCCAGATCGGCGCAGAGGACATCGCTCTGCCCCGGGCCTCCACAGTGGGCGTTGTCCCGTACCTGAACACCACCGAGGGCATCTCTAAGCCTCTGGGGGTCGCTTGGCCTCCGGACCCAGCTGCGGGCGCTGCTGGGTCCCTATCCCTCACCGGAGACGTCTCTCTACCTCCGGTCTCAGCCGGTGAGTCTGCCCATCCTCTGGTCATCGCCAGGGAGGTCACGCCTTTCCGGGTCTCCAGGGTGGCCGTCTTTCAGCTCCAGACCTCCCCCGAGGACGTCGCGCAGCCTCCGGTCTCCACCGAGGACATCGCCCGGTCTCCGGTCCTTGCCAAGGGGTTCACTCCGTTCCAGACCTTCCTGGGTGACGTCGATCCATTCCAGGTCTCCTTGGTGGCCGTCTCTCAGCTCCAGACCACCACCGAGGAGATCGCTCTTCCTCCAGTCTCCGCTGAGGGCGTCGTTCCTCTCCAGGTCTCCGTGGTGGGCGTCTCTCAGCCTCCAGTCTTCGCTGAAGGCATCGCTCCACTCCAGGTCTCTGTGGTGGTCGTCTCTCCGCCTCCTGTCTTCGCCGAGGGCTTCACTCCGGTCCCGGCCTCCACGTTTGGCTGTGCTCCATTCCGGGTCACCGCTGGGGTCGTTGTCCCGTTCCAGCTCTTTGCCTCGGGTCCTTCCCGGCTTGTCCCGGTTCCGTGGCGGTTCCAGCCGGGTCCCTTTCGACCCTGGACAATTGGAGGGGCCCTCCTCTGAGTGCTCCAGCCCACTGGGCGTTCTGTGGGTTGGGGGCGTCCGGTGCCGCCCCTTTGGGCGGGGTGGTGTCAGGAATCCACCTGCCACGCCCCCTTCGGCAGTTCCCTGAAGCACCATGGTTTTTAAACAAAATCAATAGGATGAATCAAAATTTGAAAAATACACTTTTAATGCTTATCCCTGTCAGGAATCCACCTGCCACACCCCCTTCGGCGGGTGTCAAACCTCGGCATTCCCCGAAGCACCGTGCTTCTTCTCCCTTGCGTGCCCCGCCCGCACGGAGCTCCATGCCGTCAGGCACACCTGGCTCTCATTCACTCTGCTCATCACCAGCCCCTACATAAACCCCACATTCTCCCGCACTTGGCGTCCGGTATTGTAGGTTCATGTAGGTTCATGGTGGTATGTGTGTTCGCGTATTCGTATCCCGCTACATACCTTCTCCTCCCGGACTCCTCGCTCTCTCCACGGCTGCGTTTGCCTTCCCAAGCGCACCCCGGACTACCAACGCTTCTCCGTCGCTGCCTCCGCGCCGCACTTCCTCCGTAACGCACCGTGGATATTATTTATGAACTGCCTTTCACCAGTTCAGGACTTTGTAGGCCGCGCTCCCAGAGCGCACCACCGGACTATCCCTATCTCTGCGGGTATTTTGTGTTGGCTTCCGCCTCCATATCTACCGCGTAACAATCCCTATGAAGAATTCAGTATTTTCATTTATTTTGACATTATAGCAATCAGCAGAGATTCATTATCAGCAACAAAGACAAATAAAATACACATACACCTCATTGCCTGCCGTACACAATGCATCCCCTAGGCTGGAAATTCTGTATAAAAATAAAACAACATTTGTATTTATCAACTGATATCAGTGGTTTATGAACTACATAGGCTACAAAAAAAATCTCCAGTTAATTTTCGGGTTAAAATCTAGACTTGTCAGGATCTTCCGGGCACACGTAGCACACTTCCGGTTTTACACCGCGCAATACCAAAACCTGCTTAAGGACATCTAGACTTTAGCTCAGGGCCAGACTATTTTACCGGCTCCCTAATCCCTGAGATTATTCTTGCCACCTTGCCTGCTCTAGATCCTGATCCTGATCCTGATCCTGTTCTGCTCTTGCTCTGGTTTGGACTCTAGACTGTTTTTTCGGTTTTTGTTTTTGCTCTGCCCTTCATTGTTCTGTTTGCCGGCTCTTGGATTTTTTTGGACTTTTTTTTGGGTCTGGTTTTGTCTCTGCCTGCATTGCCCTGTTTGCCTGTGATTTGACCCTTGTTCCGCTTGCTACCTTTTATATTAAAGCCTGTTTTCTCCATACCCCTTTGGCACCCTGCATTTGGGTCCTCATTCACCCAGTCACCTGCAGTTTCTGACAGAATAATCAAATCTGGCCTTGCATCATGAATCACTGGCAGAATAATCTGGCCTTGCATCGTGTCCCATAATCTATGACAAGCCTAGTTAGAAAACTTTTTAATAAGGAAATGCTAAAGTTCACACTTGTCTTGTAATGTCAATTTTTGCCTTTTTTAATTCATAGGTAGAAAAAATACCCCTAATGTAATCTAAATTCAAAATATATGAAATTAAGTTTTGTCACTGAGAAAAATACCTTTCTGTGTTTAACCTAATCATTTTAGCTTTACTTCATAATCTTTACTTTATATATTTACTACTATCAATTATTATGCTATTATAAATATTGTACTTTTCATAACTTTATGTATTGTATTTATTTTATTGACTGGTTTTCATACTCATTCATATAGTTACACTACTGTACTTATAATAATTTATATTACATCTTACTTTATTCTATAATTCAAATGTATTTGATGCACTGTTGTTGTACCATGTCACATATAGAGGCAGAAAGAGTAATAAAATATTCTACTCAAGTAAAAGTACTGTTACTTCAATGAAACTAGCACATATCATTTTCTCAGTGGGTGGGGTAGGGAATTCTAGTGTAGGTCAAAATCGACAAGGGGATATAAATCTAAAACTGTTTGTTTTTCATTGAAGAAACACCTTTTACAAATTAAAATGCAATTTTTTGAAGTGAGTTTGTATAAGGTATTTACGTTTAGCCAGTTGTATTACCTGCAGCAGACAGTACTCAGCACCATCCCTGTTTGGAAGAGCATAGAGACACTGCAGGAAGGCAGTGTATGCAGAACGCTTAAATATGTCCAGGGGCTTGTTTCATAAGAATTTAACAGCATCATAGGATCATAGGATGACATATAAGAGTGGAGGAAGGTGCACACAGGTGGACTATGTTCTATGTAGGAGAGGCAACCTGAAGGAGATTGGAGACTGTAAGGTGTTGGCAGGGGACAGTGTAGCTAGACAGCATCGGATGGTGGTCTGTAGGATGGTATTGGAGGCGAAGAAGAAAGTGAGGACTGAAAGAAGAATAAGATGGTGGAAACTGAAGGACTGTAGTGTGAGGCTCAGGGAAGAGGTCAGACAGGAGCTCGGTGGTGGTGAAGAGGTGCTGGATGATTGGGTAACTACTGCAGGAGTGATGAGGGAGGCAGTTAGAAAAGTACTTGGTGTGACATCTGGAAATAGAAAGGTAGACAAAGAGACGTGGTGGTGGAATGAGGAAGTGCAGGAGAGCATAAGGGGAAAGAGGTTGGCAAAACAGAAGTGGGATCAAAAGGGTGATGAGAAAAGTAGGCAGGAGTACAAGGAGATGCGGCAGCAGGTAAAGAGGGATGTGGCAAAAGCCAAGGAAAAGGCATATGATGAGCTGTATGAGAGGTTGGACGCTAAGGAAGGAGAAAGGGATTTGTACCGATTGGCCAGAAAGAGGGACCGAGCTGGGAAGGATGTGCTGCAAGTTAGAGCAATAAAGGATGGAGATGGAAATGTGTTGACTAGTGAGGAGAGTGTGTGGAGAAGATGGAGGGAGTATTTTGAGCAGCTGATGAATGAGGAAAGTCAGAGAGAGAGAAGGTTGGATGATGTGGAGTTGGTGAAGCAGGAAGTGGATAGGATTAGTAAGGAGGAAGTGAGAGCAGTGATTAAGAGGATGGACAAGATGACATACTGGTAAAAGCATGGAGATGTTTAGGAGAAATGCCAGTGGAGTTTTTAACCAGATTGTTTAACAAGATTCTGAATCACTTCTATAAAATCACTTTTCTGCGTTGTGTAGTGTAGTGGAGACAGACACGGGACAACAGGCGGCGGTTTCACTGGCTTTTATCTGATGTAAAACAAATAAAAGCAGCCTCTGAGTACAATCACCCTTATTTTGCTCTATAAAACAAATGTGATGTAGATTTAATTACCATGTGCTTTTCATCTCCACATATAGGCCAAAGACACAAATATAACTTGGGCAAAATGACAAAAATAACCACACAGGTAAGTAAAATAACATAATACACATAATTTGCAATAAAGATATAGACATAAAAGCAACAATTAAAATAAAGATTAATGAGGATTAGCAGGAGCCAAAAATAACCCACCTCTTCCATGCATTAACAATGCCAAGAGGAAGAGGAGGAGACAAAACAGGAAATTATGTAGGCTCATGATGACATCACAGCAATTAAAGGGGAAAGATGCTCATTCAGGCAGGTACACCAGATATATGAAAAACCATTTTGTGAGAATTATAACAATCAATACACATGTTTTAACAGAACACTTTCTGTACCTGTTACACTGGTACCAATCTTTAAGCATAAGGGAGATGTGCAGACCTGCAGTAACTACAGGGGAATTAAGTTGATCAGTCACACCATGAAGTTATGGGAAAGAGAAGTGGAAGCCAGGCTGAGAGAAGAGGTGACCATCTGTGAGCAACAGTATGGTTTCATGCCGAGGAAGAGCACCACAGATGCCTTATTTGCTTTGAGAATGTTGATGAAGAAGTATAGAGAAGGACAGAAGGAATTGCATTGTGTATTTGTGGATTTAGAGAAAGCGTACGACAGGGTGCCAAGAGAGGAGTTGTGGTATTGTATGAGGAAGTCAGGTGTGTCAGAGAAGTATGTGACGGTGGTGCAGGACATGTATGAGGACAGTGTGACAGCAGGGGAATGAAAGTCAGTAGGAGTAAGACAGAGTACATGTGTGTGAATGAGAGGGAGGGCAGTGGAGTGGTGCGGTTGCAGGGGGAAGAGGTGGAGAAGGTGGAGGAGTTCAGGTACCTGGGGTCAACAGTGCAAAGTAATGGAGAGTTTGTTAGGGAAGTAAAGAAAAGAGTGCAGGCAGAGTGGAGTGGGTGGAGAAGAGTGACAGGAGTGATTTGTGATAGAAGGGTATCTGCAAGAATGAAAGGGAAAGTTTATAGGACTGTGGTGAGACCTGCGATGTTGTATGGATTAGAGACAGTGGCATTGAGTAAAAGACAGGAGGCGGAGCTGGAGGTAGCAGAGCTGAAGTTGTTAGGGTTTTCTTTGGGAGTGACGAGGATGGACAAGATTAGGAATTAGTTTATTAGAGGGACAGCCCATGTAGGATGTTTTGGTGACAAGGTGAGGGAGGCGAGATTGAGATGGTTTGGACATGTGCAGAGGAGGGACATGAGTTATCTTGGTAGGAGAATGCTGAGGATGGAGCCACCAGGAAAGAGGAAAAGAGGAAGGCCAAGGAGGAGGTTTATGGATGTGGTGAGGGAAGACATTCAGGTAGTTGGTGTGAAAGAGGCAGATGTAGAATACAGGGTGGTATGGAGACAGATGATCCGCTGTGGCGACCCCTAATGGGAGCAGCCGAAAGAAGAAGAAGAAGTAGAAGAAGAAGTTATAGGATCCACTCATAGTGGTGGTCACCCTCTTGATTTGTTATTAACATTTGGATTAAAAAAATAATAATTAGTCATAATTTCACAGTTTGATGCTATTTCAGATTATTACCTCATCTCTTTTAAAATCTGCCTGTCATTGCATTAGTACCTCACCATGTTACCATGTTAAGCGTACATTTAAGTCAGCTACAGCAGCGAGTTTTATCAATAATCTTCCGGAAATGACGATATTAATTAGATCTCCATCTGACCCCGCAGAGCTTGACTGGGCCACTGAATACTTAGAATCAACGTTCCGTTACACTCTAGATGATGGCGCTCCCCTTAAGGCCAAAATGATCAGGGAGAAAAAATCAGCACGGTGGTATAATCATCATACGCGCACCTTAAAACAGACCACTCGGAAATTAGAACGTAAATGGCGTCAAACAAAATTGACAGTATTTCAAATAGCACGGAAGGAGAGCCTCCTAATTTCTCCTAAAAAATCTCTTATGCTGAACTAGCAGCACTATTTCTCCACCCTCATAGAAAATAACAAGCATAATCCTAAATTTTATTCAGCACGGTAGCAAAATTAACAGGAAATAAAAGCACTGCACTAACATGCACACCATCAATAGATAGTAATGATTTCATGAACTTTTTTAATAATAAAGTTGAAAACATCAGGCAAGAAATTCAGACGATTAATATAAATCCAAATTATTTTACAAATAACCCTGTAAACAGAAGTGTAATTATAACAGACAATCAATTACAATTACAATTACAATTTACTCCTATTCATGAGAATGACAATTTCATTTCTTTCCTCATCAAAATCATCAAACTGCATTCTCGATCCCTTGCCTAAAAGTTTCTTCAAACAGATAATTCCAGAGGTAATTCACCCTGTTTTAAAAATAAGAAACTCTTCCATTACCACTGGTTATGTACCTAAATCCTTCAAACTGGCAGTTATCAACTCCCTAATTAAGAAACCTGACCTTGAAACATGTCAGCTGTCCAACTACAGGCCAATATCAAATCTCCCCTTTTATATTCAAAATTTTTAGAAAATGTTGTAGCACAGCAGTTCTGCTCACATCTACTTAGGAATAACACTTTTGAAATGTATCAGTCAGGATGTAGGCCTCATCATAGCACAGAGACGGCACTAGTTAAGGTGGTAAATTACCTGCTATTGGCCTCTGATCAGAGTTTTGTCTCTTTACTTGTTTTGCTCGACCTTAGTGCAGCTTTTGACACCAATGGTTATACTATACATTTAAATTCGCGGCATTTAGCAGATTCCCTTATCCAGAGCGACGTACAAAAGTGCTTTGAGTCTCTAGCAATGAATAAATCTACACTGGTACGCAAGATTACAAACTTAATATAAATACAACTCTTGAATTCTACAAAGCAAACTTGGAAAGTGCTAATGTAAGTGTTTCAGGAATAGGTAGGTCTTAAACCGTCGCTTGAAGAGGACTCCGCTGTACAGACATCTGGGGGAAGTTCATTCCACCACCTCTGTGCCAGAACAGAGAAGAGCCTTGAAGTATACTTACCTCTCATTCTGAGAGAAGGTGGTACCAGTCGAGCAGTGCTGGAGGATCTCAGACAGCGTGGTGCAGTGCGAGATGTGATGAGGTCCCTGAGGTAAGATGGTGCTGGTCCATTTTTGGCCTTGTAGGCAAGCATCAGTGTTTTGAATCTGATTTGTGCAGCTACTGGAAGCCAGTGAAGGGAGCACAGCAGTGGGGTGGTGTGGGAGAACTTGGGCAGATTGAACACAACTCCTGCAGCTGCGTTTTGGATCATTTGCAGTGGACGAATAGCGTTCAGGGGAAGAACTGCCAGCAGAGAGTTGCAGTAGTCCAGTCTCGAAATGACAAGAGACTGAACAAGCACCTGGGCAGCCTGTGTGGACAGAAATGTGGTATCTGATGGGGGAAAAGAAAAGATGAGTTGAGTGTCATCAGCATAGCAGTGGTAAGAAAACCCATTTGAGGATATGACTTCACCAATGGAGTTGGTATAGTGGGAGAAAAGAAAGGGACCAAGTACCCAGCCTTGTGGGACACCAGTAGTGAGTCTGCACAGGGCAGATGTGGATCCCCTCCATGTTACCTGGTATGAGCGACCTTCCAGGTAGGAAGCAAACCATTCCCATACTGTTCCGCGGATGCCGAGGCTCTTGAGGGTAGACAAGAGAGTGTTGTGGTTGACTGTGTCAAATGCTGCTGAAAGGTTCAGGAAGATAAGTACCCAGACTGGTTTGGATCATGGAGGTTGTTCTGTGAGAGATAGACAGACAGTTGGTTAAAAACAGTTAGGTCTTATTTGACTGATCGCTATCAGTTTGTTGATGTAAATTGTGAGTTTTCCACACTCTCTGAGGTAAAGTTTGGTGTTCCACAAGGATCCGTCTTAGGCACACTGCTTTTCTCTTTATATATGCTGCCTCTGGGTGAAATTATACATAAACATGGCATTCCCTTCCATTGCTATGCTGATGATACACATCTGTATATTTCAGCAAAGCCAGATGAGAGAGATCAGATTAATAATGTTGAGGAGTGTGTAAAGGACATCAGAGAGTGGATGCTTGATAACTTTCTTCTGCTCAACTCAGATAAGATGGAAGTACTTTTACTAGGACCACATGCAGCTAGAAGCAATCTTTCCGATTAAGTAGCATCTCTGGATGGAGTTTCTGTCTCAGTGTGTACAGCAGTCAAAGACCTTGGTGTGATTATTGACCCTAGTCTTTCCTTTGAGGCTCACGAGAATAATATTACCAGGATCGCCTTCTTTCACCTTAGAAAGATTGCTAAAATTAGAAATATTATGTAGTTACAGGATGTAGAAAAACTAGTTCATGCTTTTGTTACATCTAGGTTAGACTACTGTAATGCTTTACTGTCTGGGTGTTCGAGTAAGTGCATAAATAAGCTTCAGTTAGTTCAGAATGCAGCAACAAGAGTCCTCACTAGATCTAGAAAATATGACCACATCACCCCTGTTTTAATTAGTCTACACTGGCTCCCAATTAAATCTCACATTGATTATAATATACTACTACTGACGAATAAAGCACTTACCGGTCTCGCACTGCAGTATCTGAGTGAACTTCTGTACTAATATGATCCTCCATGCCAACGTAGATCAAAAGGTGCAGGCTATTTGTTGCTACCTCAAATAATGAAGTCTACAGCAGGGGGCAGATCTTTCCACAGAGCCCCACAGTTTTGGAACAAACTTCCAATCAGTGTTCGGGACTCAGACACATGTCAGTGTTCAAGTAAAGGTTGAAAACGTATTTATTTAGTCAAGTCTTTTATCAGTAGATTTTTCTTGATCTGGAGGGATCATGGATATAGAGTGTTTGGTGAACTGGGATATTTGTATGCTGTCGTCTCCTCACTCTCACACGTTCACTCAGGTTTCTTGAAGGTGGTGTGGTGGGTCGTCTCTTGCCCCATAGATCCCTCATGTCAGTGTTACCTTCTGGTTCTCCCTTTTAGCTATGCTGCCATAGCGAGTCTTGCCGGAGTCCCAACTGCACAGTGACATTAACTTTCATACAACAATAAGGACACATAATAATCCATATCATTCTCTTCCTCTCTCTCTCTCTCTCTCTCTCTCTCTCTCTCTCTCAGTCGAGTTAAACATGCTCCTGAGGTTCCAGTGATCACTGTTCCTGCCCCTCTTCCCTCTTCGGATCGTTTTCATTTCGTCCAGGCCTGCCTCTGGATAGTGTTCTCTTAGATTAGATTAGATTCAACTTTGTCATTGTATAAGGAACAGAGCAAATGAAATGCAGTTAGCATCTGACCAGAAGTGCATAAATGGCCTATTTACAATAAATAGCAGTAAGAAATGGGGTATGAGGTCATATGTAAAAGGGGTAAGGGTGAATAATGTACAGAATGTGCTGTAGGTATTAATATATGGTATAAACAAGTGCATCTCAATAAATTAGAATATCATTAACAAGTTTATTTATTTAAGTAATTCAATACAGAAGTGAAACTCGTATATTATATAGATGCATCACACAAAGACTGATATTTATCAATTTTTTTGTTTTTTAAGTTTGATGATTATGGCTTTCAGCTAATGAAAACCCAAAATTCACTATCTCAGAAAATTAGAATATTGTGTAAAGTTCAATACTGGCGACTTGTGGTGTTACAATCTAATCAGCTAATTAAATCCAAATACCTGCAAAGGGTTTCTGAGCCTTAAAATGGTGTCTTAGTCTGGCTCAGGCTACACAATCATGGGGAAGACTGTTAGCCTGACAGTTGTCCAGAAGATGATCATTGACACCCTGCATATGGAGGGTAAGACACAAAAGGTCATCGCTAAAAAGAAGCTGGCTGTTCACAAAATGCTGTTTTCAAGCACATTAATGGAAAGTTGAATGGAAGGAAAAAAGGTGAAACAAAGCCCATTCAAGAATTTTGGGGAGATTCACAAAGAGTGGACTGCAGCTGGACTCAGTGCTTCAAGAGCCACCACGCACAGATATATCCATTGGCTAAAACTGACTCATTCCTTGTGTCAAACCTCTCCTGAAGGAGAGAAATCACCAGAGGTGTTTTACCTGGGCAAAGGACAAACAGAACAGATGAAAGGAAAGAAAATTTTGCATTTAATTTGGAAAATCAAGGTCACAAAGTCTGAAAGAAGAGAAAACAGTCAGTAGTGGTTTGGGGAGAAGTCATCTGCTGGAAGTTGTCCACTGTGTTTTATCAAATCCTAATTCAGCACAGTCATCTACCAGGAAGTTTTAGAGCACTTAATGCTTCCCTCTGCTAACCGGCTTTGTCAAGATGCTGATTTAGTTTTCCAGCAGGATTTGGCACCTGTCCACACTGCCAAAAGCACCAAAAGTTGGTTAAATGACCATGGTGTTGGTGTGCTTGACTGGCCAGCAAACTCACCAGACCTGAACCCCATAGAGACTCTATGATGTATTGTCAAGAGGAAAATGAGAAACCAAAAAATGCAAATGAGCTGAAGACCACTGTCAAAGAAGAGGATCACCTCCATGCCATGCCGAATTGAGGCAGTAATTAAAGTGAAAGGAGCCCCTACAAAGTATTGAGTTATTTACAGTAAATAAACATACTTTCCAGAAGGCCAACAGTTGTGTTTTTTGTTCAATGTGAGCCAAAATCATCAAAATAAAAAGAAATAAACACTTGAAATATATCAGTCTGTGTTTGATGAATCTATATAATATGCAAGTTTCACTTTTTATATTGAATTACTAAAATAAGTCAACTTTTTAATGATATTCTAATTATTGAGATGCACCTGTATAGTAATTATACAATATACTGTGCAAAGATTATGCATAGACATGTCTGAAGATAATATTCTCAAATTACATGATAGTTATGTACAAGTATAAATGTATGTATATACAGTATATACAGAATAAATATAGGTGGAGTATACAGTAGTGCAGTCATAAACATGAGTTATGGATGGTGCAAAAAATGCGTAGTAGAGAAGCAGTGCAAAATAGACAGAAAACAGGAAATAAAGCAGTGCAAAATAGACAGAAAGTGATAATGCAGTATTGTATTGTTAACATTGTATGATAAGCAGCTAGTGTAACAGCCACAGGAAAAAAGCTATACTTCAATTTATGCGGCCTCTGAGGTATCTGTAGCTTCTGCCTGATGGGAGCAGGATAAATGGTCCATGTTTGGGGTGAGAGGTATCTTTTTTAACTTTTACTCATTACATTTGTACAAAAATATTTGTACTTTCTACTTCTTAGATTTTCAAAACAGGCTCGCTACTTCAGTTTTAAGCTTTTTGGTGAAATGACAATTTTTTCTCACTGCGCGACGTTTTCGGCACAGATTTTATTAATACACCATGCATTTCTGTTCAACCATATTTATTAAAAATATAAATTAAGAAATATAAAAGGTAAATTAAAACCGTCAGCGCAACACATTTAATCACGATGTCCTCTCTTTACTCAGATATAAAGAAATAAATAAACCGAAAAATAATTCTTCTTTAGAAAACATTTGTTTTACTGATGCGCCAAGTCTCAAATCAAACACCAAAATCTGCCATGATGCAGACTTCTGCAATTAACTCTCTGGGGTCAACAAACACGCTGGCGTGTTTTGTGTCATTTTTCCTCATAACGCAGAAACTCCAATTTAATATAAAGTTTACTTTTTTTTTGTATACACTCATAAAAACAACAAAACGCTGTGCTTCTGTAAAATAAAGAAAAGAGACAGTGGGCGCTCTCTGTCATCTATCTTCACAGACACATAAATTAAACACCCTGAATATCAGTGAATACTTCGCTCACAGACATAAAAAATATGAATAGAAAGCTAGAAATATCTATTCACTTCTAATACAATTATTCTTCAATCATACGATTATGTAATCCGTATGAAAGTTAGAATAGATAAAGTTTCTCCGGTATCACCTCATTAACCATCTGTGTGGAAACATATCCAAGGTTCTGTTTGGTGTCCAGATGATTTACCTAATTTAAAACACAATAATTACTTTAAAACATTTACAAGAATATTTTGTCTTCATGCTCTATATTGAGTTTGGTTTCATTAATAATAGACAATGAGTATCTGCACTTCTACTTAATTGAAGGATGTGTGTACTATGTAAAAACTGAAGGAGGAAAGCCCACCACACCACCATCAACAAACCTGAGTGAACGTAAGGGGAGTAAGGGGATGACAGCATACAAATATCCCAGTTCACCAAACACACTATATATATATAATCCCTTCAGATCTGCTCCTTTACCTAAAAAAATCTACTAATAAAAGATTTCACTAAATATATGTTTTCAGCCTTGACTTAAACACTGAGACTGTGTCTGAGTCTCGAACACTGATTGGAAGGCTCCATAACTGTCTGGCTTTGTAAGAGAAAGATCTGCACCCTGCTGTAGTCTTCATTATTTGAGGTACCAACAAATAGCCTGCACCTTTTGATCTAAGTCGGCATGGAGGATCATATTAGTAAAGAAGTTCACTCAGATACTGCAGCGCGAGACCGTTAAGTGCTTTATAAGTCAGTAGTAGTATTTTATAATCAACACGAGATTTAATTGGGAGCCGGTGTAGACTGATTAAAACAGGGGTGATGTGGTCATATTTTCTAGATCTAGTGAGGACTCTTGTTGCTGCATTCTGAACTAACTGAAGCTTATATATGCACTTACTCAAACACCTAGACAGTAAAGCATTAGTCTTTATTAACAGTAGTCTAATCTAGATGTAACAAAAGCATGAACTAGTTTTTCTGAATCCTGTAACGACATCATATTTCTAATTTTAGAAATATTTCTAAGGTGAAAGAAGGTGATCCTGGTCATATTATTCACATGAGCCCCAAAGGAAAAAACTAGGGTCAATAATCACACCAAGGTTTTGACTGCTGTACACACTGAGACAGAAACACCATCCAGAGATGCTACGTAATCGGAAAGTTTGCTTCTAGCTGCATGTCCTAGTAAAAGTACTTCTGTACTTATCCGAGTTGAGCAGAAGAAAGTTCAAGCATCAATGTTCTTTACACACGCCACAACATTTTTAAGCTGATCTCTCGCATCTGGCTTTGCTGAAATATACAGCTGTGTATCATCAGCATAGCAATGGAAGCGAATACCATGTTTATGTATAATTTCACCCAGAGGCAGCATATATAAAGAGAAAAGCAGTGGGCCTAAGACAGATTCTTGCGGAACACCAAACTTTACCTCAAAGAGTGTGGAGATCTCACCATTTACAACAACAACAGCTAAGAAGGTACTTGGTGTGACATCTGGAAAGAGAAACTAAGTCAAAGAGACATGGTGGTGGAATGAGGTAGTGCAGAAAAGAATAAGAAAGAAAGAGGTTGGCAAAACAGAAATGGGATCAGCAGAGCAATGAGAGTAGGCAGGAGTACAAGGAGATGCAGAAGCAGGTGAAGAGGGATGTGGCTAAAGCAAAGGAAACGTCTCTAGGTTACGTATGTAACCCTAGATCCCTGAGAGGAGACGCAGTGTCGCAATGCTTTGGGAAAGTTTCCGCATTGTCCAGGCTCTGAATCATGTGTGTAATCTTTTCAATGGCAGGTGTGGCTGGAACTCGAGCTGCGTCGCAATGCTTTGGGAATGAGAGTCCAATACCGCCAGACTGACCAGTCCCTGACTAGTGTGTATGAGCATAGTCAAAGTCGAAGGACAGAGGAGCCAGAAGTGGCACAGATGTCAAGGTGATAAAGACCAGCCTGCAGCGTTGCAGAGGTCTTGGAGGGACACTGCAGAGGACCAGGCCTTAGAGGTTGCTATACTCCGGTTCTAGTGCGCACTGACCCTGGAAGGAGCGGGAAGACCAGAGAACACTTAGGAATATGCAATAGTTCCGATAATCCAACCATTTTGTGAACTGTTCCTACAGGAACTACAGCACTGAACTGAATGGGCAGTGGACTGGGTCGAGTGAATCAACGCCATTTACGGCATACAACCTCCTAGTGGAGGGCGCTCTGGAAAGGAGAATGGTCTCTACCACCTCAGTGGAGAGACCTGACCCGGCCACCTAGGGGCCACCAGGAAGAGACAGACTCCATCCTGGCAAGCTCTCTCCAGTAGCAGTGCAAAAGGAGGAAAGGTGTACAGGCGCCTTCTTCCTTGGGCCCACAGGTGGTGGTTGATGTACAAGACACCGAGGTGTTGTCCAAACGGATCATGCCATCGTAGATGGGGCCCTTCCCATAGACCTTGGGCATTCTTCGATGCCCTCATATTTTTTGGACAAACAATAGACAAACGATTGACATAAAATACACACAAAGTGCTTCATGAACAAACAAAAGCTGTGCTTTTTATAGCATCCTGGTGGTGACTCACCCCACCGGTGATGCCGCAAATTCCATTGGACAGATTACACACGTGATGCAAAGCATGGACAATGCATAAGTGTTCCCAAAAAAAGAATACTGGAGGGAGTATTTTGAGCAGCTGATGAATGAGGAAAATGAGAGAGAGAAGATGATGTGGAGATGGTGAAGCAGGAAGTGGATAGAATTAGTAAGGTTGAAGTAAAATCAGCTATTAAGAGGATGAAGAGTGGAAAGTTGGTTGGCCCAGATGACATACAAGTAAAAGTGTGAAGTTAACTAAATTGTTTAACAATATTCTGAAAGGTAGGAGGATGGAGAAGGAGTGTGCTGGTACCAATTTTTAAGAATTTAAAACCTGCAGTAACTACAGGGAAATAAAGTTGATCAGTCACACCATAAAGTTAGGGGAAAGAGTAGTGGAAGCTAGGCTAAAAGGAGAGGTGACTATTTGTGAGCAACAGTATGGGAAGAGCACTACAGATGCAATATTTGCTTTTAGAATGCTGATGGCGTATAGAGAGTTTAGAGAAGGTCAGAAGGAGTTGCATTGTTGTTATTGTGTTTGTAGAATTAGAAAAGGCATACGACAGGGTGCCAAGAGAGGAATTGTGGTATAGAATGAGAGAGTATGGAGCAGGTTGTGAAGAGCCTGGAAAGGTGGAGGTACGCACTGGAAAGAAGGGGAATGATAGTCAGTAGGAGCAAGACAGAGTACATGTCTGTGAATGAGGACAGTGGAGTGGTGTGTTTGCCGGGTGAGGTGGTGAGTTTAAAAACCTGGGGTCAAATGTGCAAAGAAATAAAGAGTGTGTTAGAGAAGTGGAGATGAGTGGCAGGAGTGATTTGTGATAGAAGGGTATGTGCAAGAGTGAAAGGGAAAGTTTATAAGACAGTGGTGAGACCAGCTATGTTGTTTGGTTTAGAGACAGTTGCATTGACTAAAAGGCAAGAGGCTGAGCTGAAGGTGGCAGAGTTGAAGATGCTAAGATTTTATTAGAGGGATGTGCATTTAGGATGTTTTGGAGACAAGGTGAGAAAGATTGAGATGGTTTAGACATGTGCAGAGGGACATGGGTATATTGATGGCAGAATTCTAAAGATGGAGATGCCAGGTAGCAGGAAAAGAGGAAGGCCAAGGAGGAGTTTTATGGATATGGTGAGGGAAGACATGCACTTAGTTGGTTTGAAATAGGCAGATGTAGAGAAGATGGAGATGGATAATCCACTGTGGTGATCCCTAACAAAGCAGCCAAAAGAAGAAGACAATGACTGTTTCAAATTCCAGTTGATAAACATCAGAGTAACTGATAGAATTTCTATTTTATTTAAATTAAAATAGCTTCTGTGTGATAGCTGATGGCTCAGGGGAAGGAAAACCACTCAGGACAGAACCGGTTCCGAATAAATCGGTTTACTTGAGTGATCAGTGCTTTATTAACACGCTCGCAGGCACCCACTGTCGCCAGCACACACTCACTTGTGCCTTTCTCTCTCGCTCCTCTTTATGCGCTCCCCCTGATCACTGTAAGAGAGAGAACATTCATTAGTCAGAATCTCCCTCAGGTGTGTCATTCCTACGCTTTTCTGCTCCCGGCCTCGCCCTCCATTCACAAACCGGCGCTTGGCCACGCCCCCGCTGCCACAGCTTAATACGGGCTAGCTTCAGAATCATAACACAAAATAGGTAACAGCTAATCACCCATTTAAAAAAAGGTGATTTATGACTTCCCCATATTGCTCTCTACTCTTTTTCAAGTTTTTCTTTCCCTATTTGACATCCTGATTTTCTCTGCATCATTCTCGTGTTTGGCAAATTACTAGTCAGAACTTCTGAGCATTATTTTAAATTATTGATCCTTTTACTTAGGGGAGGTGACAGGGAAAGAGAAATATATATTATTTATAAGGGTATCCTTATGGTCACATAATGGTTAAGTCACACTGTAAGGACTATGGTAAGGCTACCAATAAAAAGTATCACTAAAAGCAATAAAATAACACTCAGCAGTCAACAAACCTGAGTGAATGCATGATAGTGGGGGGATGACTGCAACCCAGTGGCATGCCGTGCATTTGGTACCTGGGCCTTCAGTGGGGACTTACCCGACTTAATCCACCACTTAATACCACCACTATCACGTCGTTATTATAGAAACCATCAATACAATACAAAAACGCAATATAACAATGCGTGGCATTACAGAGAGAGAGGCAAGTATGTCTGAGACCAATTTCTCTTCCTCCATAGGCATAAAAAGTCTGTCTCAGATGTATCCATGTGTGCAGATTGCTACACATGTTTTGCAAGTCGAACTTGGCTGTAACAGTTTCCCTCTGACCAAACAATCAGAGGACGGAAAAATGCTGACGCTATTCATATTCTGTGAGGCGAATATGAAATCTGATTGGTTAAAGAAGCAGAGCTATTTCTTAAGGAGTCTATGGAAAAAAGGCCAGCAGAACAGACTTTGCAGGCCCTGGCCAGATTAAATTGACATGGCAGCACATAGAGGCTGAAATCTGATTGGACAAAAAATTTTACATCCAAATACACGTACTGGAAGAAGTGCAGCCAAGAGAAACGTTACGGAATGAAGAGAATAAACTGTTGGGAATAAATAAATACAATTTCATTGAACAAATTATTAGAATTTAGGTAAATGTATGTCAGTGCTTCTGATAGTGTTTAGGCCAGCAGAGAAGGCTTTGCTGGCCCTGACCGCCCGCCACTGCTGCAACCAAACAACCCAGTTCACCAAAAAACAATATAATCATGATCCCTCTATGATTCTTTACCTAACAAAAACCTATGCACAAAGAGCTTGACTAGACAAATGTTTTTTCAACCTAAACTTATGCACTGAAACTGTGACTGAACACTTCTTGGAAAGCTGTTTCGAAACTGCTGGACTTTGTGATAGAAAGCTCTGGTCCTGCAGTCTTTATTATTCTAGGTGCCAACAAATACTGTACCTTTTGATTAAAGTGGGCATGGCAGAATGCAATAGAACAAAAGTTCACTTAGGTACTATAGTGCGAGACCATTTACTGCTTTATATGTCAGTAGTAGAATTTTATAGTCAATGCAAGATTTATTTAGGAGCCATTGTAGAGTGGATAAGACAGGGATAATGTGGTCATTTGCTTTGGAAAAGATTTTAGCTGCTGTATCCTGGACTATAAATCATCAACTCGTTTTTCTGCTTTATGTAATAACATCATATTTATGATGTTAACAACAATTCTAAGAAGAAAATAGCTTAATGTAGGATAAGTTAATGCTTAAACTTCAAATAATGAACAGACTGCACAATCTAAATTTAAGAGCCAGAACACAGCACACAGCAGCTATGTACACATTTTTCAGGAAAGCTTATTTTGACCAGGTCATATTGACCAGGTCATAGTAAAAGAATGAATAGTCATTACCTGAGGGAACGTGCAGAAAGAATAAAACATAGGACAACTCCAGTAACCAGTGACAAGTAAGATTCTCACATACAGGTGAGGTGGGCCTGTAATCATGACCACCTACATTAATACATAAATCAGCACTGGCACTATAACAGGATACAACTCTGTCATTATCAATATCCGGAAATGTGTTCGTAACAGGGAGCCATGTTCGTTCGGAAGTGTCAGAGACTTGAGGGACACGAACCAGCTGGTATAATGGGTCTTATCTTGTGTCAGGTGAAGGTGAAGAAGACAGCAGAGTATCAAGAAACTTTTAGCAGAATTTAACAGAAATTGGTGATACCGTCTTTTAAGTGAGTACGTGGAGCCTTGTGCCAGGTTACGTTGTACAGAGATCCACCTGGCTGAAACATAACAATCTTTAGCCCTAATTTGAGCACGTACACAGAATCATGTAATCACTAAATCACTTAAAACAAGGATAATATTTGAAGACCTTTAGAAAAGGTAACAAAGACAGGATACATACACATGGTGAGAAAAGGGCGTGTGTGTATGGGAGCACCTGATGGTCAAAAGTAAGAATTAAACATGGCAAGGAAGTGTGAAGATTACAATTTTTTTTTTTTTTTTTAGTCCAAAACTAAATTGGCTGAAATTAATAATAATCAGAATGAGTGAACAATCCCCTAAATTATGTATGGAGGAAGGATATTTCTGAGATAATGGTAACCGGGGAGTGCCAAAATTTGGGGAGTTTCCAAATTAAGTCTGGGATTGTTTTCTGGGATTAGATATTAATTTATTGTATTTGTAAGAGCATGTTGAGGCTTTGCAGTGGTGTGTGGGCTGCTATCACCTCCAGGTAGATTAAGGTTGACCCTTGATTAGCATGAGTGCCGTGCTAGTTACTGTAACTAGCACGGTAACTAGCACGGCACTCACTTAATTAAAGTTAATAGTTAAGATAACAAAGTTTTGTTTTTACAATGAAGATGGATTTCCTTACATGTTACCATGGGAATAGTGGGACAATCAGTTTAATTAAATTAATTTTTATTTGTATAGCGCTTTTAACAATGAACATTGTCATAAACAGCTTTACACAGATAATGTGGTGATAAAAATAAATAAGATGTTCTTTATAAGTGTAAGTTTGTCCCTGATGAGCAAGCCGGTAGCAAGGAAAAACTCCCCGAGATGGCATAAGGAAGAAACTTTGAGAGAAACCAGACTCAAGAGGGTACCCATCCTCATCTGGGTTGCACCGAATGTTCATTTACTGCAGATGTACGATCTTGCGGGGTACAGTGTAAGTGATCATAAGCAAACTGTAGTCCTGAGTCAGTGTAGCAGACTGCTGACATTACCTACAGTCCAAAACCATACTCAAAGCTCCCATTCTTACTCCAGAATTTCATGGAACCACCCAAGGCGTCGATGAGAAACCGTCCCAAGCTGCACAGAATGGCCTCCAGTCGAAGAGAACACTATCCAGAGGCAGGCCTGGACGAAGTGGGAAGATCCACCGAGGGGAGAGGGGAGAGGGGAGAGGGGCAGGAACAGTGGTCACTGGAACCTCAGGAGCATGTTTAACTGAACAGAGAGAGAGAGAGAGAGAGAGAGAGAGAGAGAGAGAGAAGAGGATGACAGGAAGAGAAGGATATGGATTATTAAGTGTCCTTATTGTTGTATGAAAGTTAATATCACTGTGCAGTTTGGACTCCGGCAAGACTCGCTATGGCAGCATAACTACAAGGGAGAACAATATATACAAATATCCCAGTTCACCAAACACTCTATATCCATGATCCCTCCAGATCTGCTCTTTTACCTAAGAAAATCTTCTGATAAAAGGCTTGACTAAATATGTTCTCAGCCTTGACTTGAACACTGAGACTGTGTTTGAGACCCAAACACATCCCTGCATAATGCTCTTAAAATGATGGTGCTTTCTTGTCTTGTTTTGCTGTTCTGTTTTGCTTTGTTGATCTCTTGTTCACTGCTGTTTCTACTGTGCTGCTTGGCTGTGTTTTTTATTTATTTAATTTTTTTTTTTTTTAATTATTGTTTTTCTATTAAGGCTGTGGCTGGTGCTGGATGCTTTTGGACATGTGAACGATGCATGTGTATTGTGTTTTTATGGACCTGTTTTTTAGTCATATTGTTATTTGTCTTGTTTTTGACTATTCACTGTAATTTATTGGTTCCTTTTTTTTTTAAGCTGTCTGCAAGTTACATGGTGGTTCAATGGTGGTGAGTTCATCACAGTTTTCTTAGAATTATTTTATTTATTTTGTAGTTATTGATTGTTTAATTGTCTTTTTGTTTAGTGTTTATTTAGGCTGACTGACACTGGGGTGGAAGGCTAGTTTTATTTGCCTGTTGGTGGCAGTTACAACCTACAACCGCAGCTGTGCCACCTACATCATCTGGAGCAGTTCAGAATCAATATTTGTCTAATAACGTGACAAAAACATCTAAAAAAAAATCTAAATAAAATACAACCTACTCACCAGAGATGCAGACTCATAATTTGCACCGCTCCTCAGAGGCTGTAAGTCAGTGGTACCGCTCGTACCGCCGGGCTGAGACAAGCTAGCTAGCTTCGGGTTGGCCGACCTCTCCTCACAATGTCTAGCTTTTCTGGAAAATGGATTTTTAAGTATCTCCGAGATCAAATCAATTTTGATACCACAATACCACACCTTCTGCTTGGATCTCAGCATGTCAGACATATCATCATGGATGACTGTTTATCAGCTAAAACAGGACAAGTCAGGTGCTTATATCCCTACATGCCACTGTTTACAACCTTGGGGTAACCATGGACAATCAACTGTCGTTTTCCTCACCTGTTGATAATGTGACATGCTCTTGATGGTTTCTTCTCTTTTTTAGCCCTTTTTATCAGCACAGGCTGCTCAGGTGCTTGTTCAGTCTCTTGTCATTTCGAGACTGGACTACTGGACTACTGCAACTCCCTACTGGCAGTTCTAAACCTGAATGCATTTAATCCTCTGCAAATGATCCAAAATGTAGCTGTGTGACTTGTTTCCAAGTTTTCACACACCACTCCACTAATGCGCTCCCTCCACTGGCTTCCAGCACTCATCAGATCCAAAACACTGATGCTTGCCTACCAAGTCAAAAATAGACCAGCACTCACTTACCTCAAAGCTCTTATCACTCCTTGCACTGCACCATGCTCCCTCATATCTTTGAGCGCTGCTCGGATGATCCCACCATCTCATCCCACTGGTCCCACCCCAACGGTGTAAGAGGTATATGTCAAGACTCTTTTCTGTTTGGTCACCATGGTTGTGGAATAAATTTCCCCTAGATGTCTTAACAGCTGTCACTGGCTATCTTCAAACGATGGGTGAGGTTCTACCTCTTCCTGAAACACTTAAACTAGCACTTATTTTTCCTGTTTGTTTTATGTATTAAAAAGAAGTGTGGCATAATTATTCCTAACAGAGTTTTAGGCTGTGTTGATGTATTCATTGATAGAGACTTCAAAGCACTTTTGTATGGTCACTCTGTATGAGGGTGTCTGCTAAATGCCATAAATGTAATTGATATTTATTGTCATTCAACCAAGCAAGATGGTGCAAAGCAGAGTGAAATTGCATTTCTCTACAAGCTTGTAAAATGTGCAGTTGAATCATATAACAATCAACAGCGATGACAGGTAAAAAAAAAGAAAGCACTGAACAGCAAACAATACACAGACAATACATGAATGTAAAATGACTATGATAAATATAAATTGTTCAAGTATTTAAAAATGTTTTATTTACAAAATTAGCAAATTATTATTATTATTTTTGGCTATTTGTTTTTTGATTGTTTGGGTTAGAGATTCATTAGAAAAGCCAATCAGCCTTGACCTCTGGTGAGAAAGTCACTGTAGAGGGCTTAGTAGCTCTGGAATTGTAGTCAGGTGTAAAGTTTCAGCAAAATAATTTTCTTTATTTTGCCCCAGTCATGTTTTTATATTTGCTTTCACTTTTTAGTCTTTTAACATACACGTACATGCACTAATTTGCATGCATCTATTTGTCTGTTCCTCTCTCTATCTCTGTCTTTTTCTCTCTTTCTTTTAATCTTTATGAAATAGAGACCCCTTATTAATGAAAGTAATGCACAGGTCTTTGATCCATACTTCTTCTTGCTCTGCCCTCCATTCACAAACTGGCCCTCAGGTAATTAAGTATAACCCTGTTGTTCAATCCAAGATGGCAGCGCAGTAGTAGCATGCATTGGCTAACCTTTGCGACCTCAGCTTGCTGCAACCTCAGGCTACAAAAACCAGGCCCCCAGTCCTCGCCGTAGGGGATTTTGAAAGCGGTGCTCGAGGAAGTGAAAGTGCAGCAAGCCACTGGTTGTCCGTGCTAGACTAAAGGCTAACCCTAACCGGCCGACTCAAACATCAGCTGGCCTACATCCGATTCCAGTGGACCACACGGCGAGAGAATGTAGAGTCTTTGTTTTCACAGAGATGTGGCTCAGCGACAGAGTTCTGGATGCCATCATACAGCTAGATGGACTAGCAGCGTTTCGTGCCAACAGAAATGCGTTAAGACTCGTGTTGGTGAAGTGCGTCAACAAGGAATGGTGTAAGAACTCCATCTAAATGGTCCAGCTACTGCTCATTGCTAGTGGACTTTGTGACTGTAAGATGCAGGTTATTTTATTTACCACAGAAATTCACCACTGCTTTCATAGTCAGAGTGTACATTACCACCAGTGCCAATGCTAAGGAGGCAGTGTGTGAACTCTATAGGGCTATTAATGACCTGCAGAATGCTCACCTGGACAGACTGTTTATTATCGCCGTAGATTTCAACCATGCAAATCTCAAATCAGTGCTCCCTAAATTCTATCAGCACATGTGGATTTTGCAACGAGAGGGGTGAACATGCTGGATCTTGTTTACACAAACATCCCTGGTGCATATTATGTGGAGCCCTGCTCTCACCTTGGCAACTCAGACCACATATCTGTTATGCTAATTCTATAATACAGACTGCTTGCCAAATGCTCTAAACAGGTTCTGAAACAGGTGTAAACCTGGCCAGCTTGAGCGACCTCTGCTCTTCAGGACTGTTTTGAGTGCACTGACTGCACTGTTTAGTGAGGCTGCAACCATCGATGATCCCATTAACTTGGAGAAGTACACATAATCAGTGACCAGTTAAACTTGCCTAGAATCTTGTCAGGACCTTCCAGTTTTGTTGCATGCACTTACAGTTCACTGCTCAGGGCCCAATCCTTGCTTACTACCTCACTCCACCCAAGGTGTTCTCTCTGCCCCTGGGTTTTGCTGGTGACGTGGTCTCCGCAGAGGGCATCGCTCTGCCTCAGACCTCAACAGAGGGCATAGCTCTGCCTCAGATCTCCGCTGAAGGATTCGCTCTGCCTCATCACATTGCCCAGAAAACCTTAGTGCTAGGGGCAGCCACCTAGAGGCTCGATCCAAGCTTAATCCGATCATTCCCTACCTCCAAGGTGGTTACCCAGTCGCAGTTCATCTCAAGTCCCACTGTGTTCTCCGCTGGCACCCGACATTCCTCATGCCACCTGGACAATAAGGACACATAAGTGCAAATCCAAGAATCCAAGATGGGGCACGACAGTAGCTCGCAGCGGCCTCTCCAGATCAAAAAATGGTGCTTTCACCATATTTAGCCTGACCTTTTACAATACATGGACACCAGAGTCAGCTGTGTTAATGTGTACGACCCTGTTACAGTACAGGCATCATGCAACCAATAATCTGCATGATGAAGTTATTAATAACCTTCGCGACCTCGGCTTGCTGCGACCTCGGCTACAAAGACCAGGCCCCCAGCCCTCGGTGTCACCTGATGCCGGTGGCCGGGAGAGGGGACGTCGGAAGCGCTGCTCGAGGAAGCGGAAGCACGGCAAGCAGGCGGGTGTCCGTGCTAGGCTAAATGCTAACCCTAGCCGGCCGGCTCTCCCGTCCATTTTTCTTTCAAACGTCTGCTCACTGGACAATAAACTGGATTACATCCGACTCCAGCGGACCACGCGGCGAGAGTTTAGAGACTGCTGCGTCTTTGTTTTCACGGAGACATGGCTCAGCGACAGAGTTACGGAAGCCGCCATCCAGCTAGACGAGCTAACCGTGTTTCGTGCCGACAGAAACGCAGCTCTGTGCGGTAAGACTCGCGGTGGTGGCGTGTGTGTTTATATCAACACGGAATGGTGCAAGTACTCTGTGCTTGTCTCACGCTATTGCTCATCGCTAGTGGAGTTTGTGACTGTTAGATGCAGACCATTTTATTTACCACGGGAATTCACCACTGTTTTTATTGTCGGAGTGTACATTCACCCAGCGCTAATGCTAAGGAGGCACTGTGTGAACTCCACGGTGCTATTAGCGACCTGCAGAATGCTCACCCCAACGGATTGTTTATTATCGCCGGAGATTGAAACTATGTGAATCTCAGGACTGTGCTCCCTAAACTCCATCAGCATGTGGACATTGCAACAAGAGGAGAGAACACGCTGGATCTTGTTTACACAAACGTTCCCCCCACGTTTTGTGCGGCGCCCCGCCCCATCTTGGCTACTCAGACCACAGCTCTGTTATGTTAATTCCAGCATACAGACCGCTCGTCAGATGCTCTAAACCGGTTTGGAAACAGTTGAAAACCTGGCCAGCAGGAGCTACTTCTGCTCTTAAAGACTGTTTTGAGTGCACTGACTGGAACATGTTCAGGGAGGCTGCAACCAACGTCGATTCCATCAACTTGGAGGAGTACACGTCAACAGTGACCATGATGGTGACCATCTCCAAGACCATCACTACACGCTCCAACCAGAAGCCGTGGATGACTGAAAATGTGCGTGTGCTGCTGAAACAAAGAGACTCTACCTTCAGAACAGGGGACAAGACCTTAACCCCCTGGAGTCTGATTCGCCCAAACGTGCTTCATTTTCAGATGCCAGCAAAAAGAGCTTAAACTGCTGTCATATTTGATCAAACATGTCAAAGTAATACATCATTTAAATCTGTAAACGGTCTACTTTCATTTGTGTATGCTCACTATATAAACAAAATGTTGTATTTTTTTTAAATGAATAAAATAATCAGGGTGCGCCGTCTGTCGCCTTTGTCTGCGTGATCGTCGTTTAGAAACACGTCATTAAAAAGCGCTGAAACTCGGCCAATATCTGACACACGGAAATAAAAAATATATCTTTAGACAGCTTAAAGTATGTAGTTCTAGAATAAGTCGGTGAAATAAAAAACATATGTTTCCAATGAATATAAATCATGTGAAAACAAGTAGAAGCACAGCCTTTCCACCTCAGGTCATTATCTGATAATGAGCTGCGACCGGACACGCCCCCCCGCTATTCACAGGTAAAATAGTTCGATGAGTCACACGCCCCCCCGGACAGTGGCATAAAACAATGCGATTCCACTGAGATTATTACACATTCAGCTGCGTTTGAAAGATGACACGCTACACCGGTGAGGAAGCTCTTCAGATGGTTTTGGACAGTGATGAAGAATTTACCTTTTCATCTGAAGAAGATTGCGATTCCGACGAGGAGCGTTTGCATTTTGAAGAGCGAATCGACCCATTCAAGGACTTTCCAGCAAGTTGCTATGATGAGTAAGTTATTAAGTCTTACATTCTGATCATATAAAACTAATATTGTTTGTAGACATCTCTGCCTAGCTTTTGTCAGCATTGCCTTTTAATGTTACAACAAATATCTGCCAATATCTGCTCATTTGTAACATTAACTGTTTGTAATTGTATGCCCTAAATATTGTTGACATTATATAAAGTTATATTTTAGCCTCAGTTCAGTTTTGGTTAGTCTCACTTATCATCCTGAAAGGCTGTTATGTAGTGTTAGCTAGCAGAGATGTTCCGGAATGCTGAGGTGTAAATGCTAGCTAAATTAATGCCTTATGAATGTAACATTTTCCATTATTTGCTCAGCTGTAAATGGTGATAGTGTAAATGTCTGAGATGCATTATGGTCTATGGGCCATCAACAAACATTTATCTGTCCTATTGCCCATCAACAAATAAGCCTATAGGCTATACAATGCAAACAAATATATATTGTTCAAGTGTATTCATCATCCTAAAATATATTGTTT
Source organism: Silurus glanis (assembly GCA_014706435.1). Taxonomy (NCBI): domain Eukaryota; kingdom Metazoa; phylum Chordata; class Actinopteri; order Siluriformes; family Siluridae; genus Silurus; species Silurus glanis. The sequence goes on from JAAIIK010000054.1 coordinate 11,242,929, forward strand.
GATTATTTTTAGGAATGTGGCTGCATCACCCTTGCCTTTACTGAAAACTCACACCAGGCCACGCAGGCGTCGCTCCATTTTGAGTTCGACCGAAAATCATCCTGAGTAAGTACATATTTTATATGTTCTTAAATTATATTTAGTTTGACAACTTTATCAATGACACAATTAGTGATGTTCATGTGTCTGTGTGTGTGTGTGTGTGTGTGTGTGTGTGTGTGTGTGTGTGTGTGTGTTTCATAAACAGATGTGATCAAGCACCTGCTCCAAAAAGGGCAAAGGCAGCACACAGACAGTCCACCATGTCATGGAAGGATCAGACAGATAATCCCACAGACTCTGCGATTCCTGCCCGCACGTGAACCTGGACCTCAACTGAGGTCTTCTGACTCTCATTCTCCATTTAGTCTATTTATAATGTTTTTCTTGGAGAGTGTCAACTCTGTGCCACAACACAAATGCTTAAGCTGCCAAGTCAATAGCCAAGGGACGCAAATACAAATGGAGAGATGTAACCGTGAGTGAGATGTATCGCTACATTGGGCTCTTATTTTACACGGCAATGGTAAAGTTGCCCTCCATCATAGACTACTGGCGACAGAGCAGTATTTTCACAGTTCCCTTTCCAGCAACAATTATGTCAAGGGACAGATACAGGACAATTTCGTGGAATGTACACATGAGTCACCCAGATGCAGACAAAGAAAACGACAGAAAGAGGGGCACATCTGAACATGACCGTCTGTTCAGAGTGAAACCGCTTATGGTCACAATCCGTAAGACATGCAAAGCAATCTATCATCCTCGAAGACATTTAGCCGTGTAGGATGGTAGCATGCAAAGCTAACACTGGGATGACGCAGTACATGAAAGCCAAGCCAACTAAGTGGGGGTTCAAGTTGTTTGTTCTTGCCGATTCCTCAAATGGATACACCATGGACTTTTCTGTGTACACAGGAAAGAACAACTTTCCCACATGCCATGGACTATCATATGATGCTGTACTGTACTGTATTGTTTTATTGTTACACAATTCCCTTTTTAATGCTGTCCTTGCTAATGTGTATTTTAAATAAACCACAAAGGAAACACATTATTTCTTGTAGTACTCTACTTCTCACTCAGATACTGGCTCAGTGATCCACAGCTCATTATGTAATCCACAGCTCATTATGTGACCCATTGTCTACAAAGCTGTCAGTCACAGCATGTCGACGCCTCTTCGCATATGGCCTTTCAAAGTAGAAAGTGTATTTTAAATTTTAAATCAATGTATTGTTTAATGTGAATGAGCAGGCAGGATGATTTTCACATGATTGCAAAAAAAAAACCTACATTAGAAGATCTGTTCTCAAAAAGTCTTGTGAAAACATGTTTACTATAGGTTTTGTGGCCTTATTTCAGTGAGTTTTTTTTTTTTTGCTTTTTCAAAAACCATGCATAAACCTTATTTTGTCAAAAATACAAAACACACACATATAAGTTGTTTACATATTATGGTAGCCCAGTTTGTGCTGAATACAGTGTAATAAGTCTTTTGTCAATAATATATTTTAAAAGCAACTAAAAAGAACCAAATGTAAGAGCATGTCAAAATCTCTCAAGGGGCCCAA
>JAAIIK010000054.1:11254541-11277972 GCA_014706435.1 Silurus glanis
TGTTATAAACTTCTTCATTACGATCTTCGTTGTCCTCATCATTTTTTCTTACACTATCCACAATGTCCTTCTGATACTAGGAGATTTCAACGCTCGTATCGGCAAGGACTGACACTTGACCAACTTGAAATCAATCCATCTTTCCATGAAGAAATTAACGATAATGGCAAGAGGCTAGTCGACTTTTGTGAAATGGCCAACATGAGACCAACTCAAGAAAGATTCCCGCATCCCAAATCTAGAATGTGGACTTGGCAACAACCAAGCAACAGAGACAAGAATGAAGGAAATAGAGCTCAGTTGGACCATATCCTAATCAACGGGAAATGGATCAACTCAGTTGAAAATACAAGCGCATATAGCACGGTCGAATGTGGGTCAGATCACAGAATCGTCAGTGCCCGACGATTCGACTCGAGCAGTGAGAAACCAATTCGATGCTCTCTATGATGAAAACGAAGTCAACAACTTACAAACCAAGTACGACAACTTCGAAAGGTCCATGGAGAGGACAGCAAGCGAACTGTTTGGAAAGCTAAGAAAACCCAAGGTCAAGCATTGGGTCTCGAAAGCAACAACTAGCATACTAGAGAAGAGAAACTGAGCGAAAAAGTCCTTCAAAAGTAGTCGTCTGGAGAGAGAATCGGCCTATGCAAACAACCAAGTTCAACATCTAAAAGGCAAGCTACAACAACTCAAATCAGCAGCAGACTCTGGTCACCTTAGAACAACATGGGGGCTCTTCAACGAACTTGGCGGGAAGAACATGTCAAAACATCAACACGAAATGAAAAGAGCAGACGGAAGTAGTATTAACAACACAAAGGATCTACGAGATGAGTGGAGCAACTACTTTAGATCTTCTCAATGTTCATTCCAATTTATCGAATGCAGATTCAATACTCCCGGCACCAAGTGACCTGGATATAAACGTTGGTCCTATCACATATCAAAAGACCCTCGACGGCGTACAACAGCTTAAAAATGGCAAAGCACCAGGATGCGACCTCTCAATTACACCTGAAGCGCTCAAATATGGAGGCTTGGTGATAATTGAACTTCTCCACCAAATCTGCAACGACGTATACAACCAAGAGACTGCACCAAGGCAACTAACAACCAACATCATAGTTCCTCTTGCCAAGAAAGGTGATCTCACTCTCATGACCAACTACATAGGAATCAGTCTAATGTCGATGGCAACGAAAGTCTACAACAAAATTTCACTCAATCGGATAAGAGAGCCTATAGACAAGATCTTAAGACCCAATCAGGCAGGCTTTCGTTGAGGAAGAAGTTGCACCGACCAAGTACACATCATACGCAGAATGATTGAAAGTGCCAATGACAAAAACCTGCCTCTCTACATAACCTTCATAGATTTCAAGTAGGCATTTGACTCAATAGATAGAAGAAAAATGTTTGAGATCCTGCATCATTATTGAATCCCAATCAAGTTGGTCAGCGCAATCAAGACCATATACAACAACACCAAAAGTGCAGTCCTAGTCGAAGGAGAACTAACAGACGAATTCGACATAACAACCGGAGTCCTACAAGAAGATACTCTTGCACCTTTTCTCTTCATCATCGTCATTGATTATGTCCTGGAGAATACAGAACTCAATTATGCAAGATCTCATGGCATCAACAAAGGCGAAAATGGCTTTGTCACTCAACCAAGACAATGTCGACGAGAACCAGCAACAGCAATTTTCGACCTTGATTTTGCCGACGATCTCAAACTACTGGAAGGTAACCTAGAAAAAGCTCAATCCCAAATCAATGAAACTGCCAAACAAGCAGAACAGGTCGGGCTCATGGTGAACGTGAAGAAAACAGAAGCATTCACTAACCAGGATAAGAGTAAAAACTAGCTAGGTAGGTAGGATTGAGTGGGTCAACAACTTCAAGTACCTGGGATCAATGGTCAAGTCAAGCGAAACCGACATCAGCACAAGAAAGGCCCTAGCGTGGGCAGCCTTCTGGAAAATAAAGGATATATTTCGCTTAAAGAACCTTCCCATTCGTCTCAAAACATTTTCCAAGCAGCATGCCTATCAATACTTCTGTATGGTTGCGAAAGCTGGATTATAACAGAGAAGCTCAAACAAAGCCTCAATAGTTTTGCCACCAACTGCTACAGAGTAATGCGCAACATCAAGCGCTTGGACAAAGTCTCAAATGCAGTGATATACCAAACGATCGGTATTGACCCACTAGACCTCCAGATATAACTGAAGCAACTTAGATATGTTGGTCATTGTCTGCGCAAACCAGAGTTTGAGCTGATCAACAAGTACGTTCTCTATCAACCATTCGAAAGACTCGGGCGAAGAAAGCGTGGTAAACCAAAGCTTCTCTAACCGCAGTACATAGGCAAATTGATCAACAGTAAGATACCACCATCAGTTGACGAAATGAGAACAGCAGCAAGAAACAGAACGGAATGGAAGAAGATTGTTGACGCCTGCAAACCACAAATATTTGCAGCCGACTGATGATGATGATGATGATGACATCATTGCATACTCCTGCACCCTTGCATCCATGATAGTCTAGATTTAATAAACTGAGTGTGGATACAAAGGCATGAAAGGAACATCTCTTACTTTAAGTGAAATAGTTCCCTTTTAGGGACTCGAGCTGCGTCAAAACGCTTTGGGAACACGCCAGAGTGTTCACATTCTGAAATAATGTGTGTAATCAGTCAAAAATTGGACACTGGCAGGGTGACATCATGACCAGGAAGTATAAAACACATATGGAATGAGGCAGTGCCAGCTTCTGTTTGCTCTCTTACTTTGAGTGAGATAGTTCCCTTTCAGGAACTCGAGCTGCGTCAAAACGCTTTGGGAATTCACCCATGTGTTCGCGCTCTGAAATAATGTGTGTAATCAGTCAAAAATAGGACGCTGGCCATTACTGCCGGGGTTACGTGACGACCAGGAAGTATAAAACGCATATTGAATGAGGCAGTGCCAGCTTCTGTTTGATCATGAAGCGCTCTGTGTTGTGTTTTGTGTCATATTGTTTGTCACAAAAAAAAGAGAGAAAATGAAAGCAAGCAAAAAAGTGAAGCACACTTTCTTGCTGTGTGCTTCTCTTTGGCCCCGCTATATTTGCTTGAAAGCAGAGCATGCTAAGTCAGTTCTCGAGGGAGCCGACTGCACTTACTTTGCTCTCTGCGATTCCGAAGTCGAGGAGCTTACGGAGGTTGTGACACGTGCTGTTGCCAAGCTTGATATAACTTGGCTGGCCCATGAGCAGAAATTGCTTTCATCTAGTAAATTAGATGAGCGCATTTTGACACCAGTTTTACAACCTCCATGACGGGGTCTTCCTTTCTTTCCCAACCTGCACACCGAGGTTTCCAGTTCATGGTTTAAGCCTTTTTCAGCATGCCCCTTTACCACCAGTTCCACTGTATATGTGTATTCCCAGATTATGGGGTGGAGACGCTTGCCAGCTATCTCTCTCCCGGGATCGCCTCCTTCCTTAAGACCCTGACACTACCCATGAAGCCACTACACAATACATCTGCGCTTGTGGGTAATCCTATGCTTCAGCAGGTCAAGCTACCATGGCGGTGTTGCAGGTATATCAGGCTGACCTTCTGCATGAGTCGGATGTGGGAGGTGCCCCGGGCAACCATTTTGATGAGCTTTGACGTACGGTGGATCTGGCTCTCAGAGCCACTAAAGAGACTGCTAGTGCCAATGGCCGGTCTATGGCTGCCCTGGTGTCCACAGAAAGGCACCTGTGGCTCACTCTGTCAGAAATGTCTGATAGAGACAGGGCCGTACTGCTGGGCACCCCGCTAACCTCTTCTGGCCTCTTTGGCGACTTTGAGCTTGGTGGTCGAAAGGTTTCAGGGGGAATAAAAAACAGGCGGCAGCGCTCCAGTGGTACCTACCACGCTGTTTACATGGGGCTGCTCAGCGGGCACAACCCCAACCAGAACCCTTCACCTTCCACCGTTAGGTACAGAGCCGCAGCATAGTGACTCGCTCTCCGCCTGTGGGGGATCCTATGTGGCACTCAGCATCGAAGACTTGTGAGGTGACAGATCTGAGGACTGTCATCTTGAACAGGAAGCTACTCGAATCAAGGGTACTCGATTCAGTTCGGGTCTCCTCCGCCCCGTTTTCACGGATTCCTTCCCACCCTGGGACTCTGGTCAAGGACTAGGAAGTAAACAGTCTCCTTAGGAAGGAGGCCATTGAGGAAGTCCCTCTATCAGTATGAAAGTCCGGGTTCTACAGCTGGTACTTCATAGTTCTCAAAAAAGGACGGAGGGTTGCATCCTATCTTAGATGTACGTCAGCTGAACCGCTCTCTCATGAGACTCAGGTTCAAGATGCTGACCCTCAAGCAGGTCGTGCTTCAAATTTGATCCGAGGACTAGTTTCTCACAGTAGATCTACAGGATGTGTACTTTCATGTATCTATCCTACTTCCTTACAGGAAGTTCCTAAGGTTCACTTTCGGGGCCAATGCTTACCAATATCGGGTTCTTTCGTTTGATCGAGATGTTGATCTCACATTGTGGCCACCCTTACGGCCATCAGGAAGGTCAGAGAAGGGCAGCCTCTCACTGTGAAGCAGTTCCAGAAACTGCTAGGGCTTATGGCAGCTGTGTCCAGTGTTATTCCACTTGGCCTGCTGTACATAAGACCCCTTCAGTGGTGGCTCAGGACCCGTGGGTTCTCACAGAGGGGCAATCCACACCATCAAGGTCACTCAGCGATGCCTATGTGCCTTAGATGTCTGGAGAGATCCCAGGTTCGTTTATGTGGTGGTGGGGAGCGATCATGAGTGGTCGCTCCGCCCAAGGTCTGTGGGAAGGGCCCCATCTACGTTGACACATCAACTGTCTAGAGAGGGGCATGCCTGCATCTCATCTCTCAGTAAGCTCGACATCTGGGCCTCATGATCTTAACGAGGACACTGAAACCCAACGTGTACAAAGGTATGAACTGCATGCTCTTCCAACCAGACACTCTAAGCAGATATCATGTGGGTCATTGCACGAGATGAGTTGCACACATGGTGGCACACATCTTTTTTGGAGACTCACTAGAAATGCTTTTTTTCTTTGCATATTTATATATACATATAATATGTATTTTATTATTATATTTTTTTTTAACGCTGTGTCTTCAGTGTGCACAGCGTTAAAAAATATATAATAATAAAATACATATTATGTGGTCTCTGAAGATAAACGAACCTAAAGGTGTGTCTGTTTCACGTCTATTTGTAGTCTTGCAGGTTCATTCAGATGACATCACCTGCCGAAGTTATTTAAGCCAAATTCTTGGCATGTTTGACACACATGCTTCACAATTAGATGAAGAAACAATCTTCTCATAGCATTATGAAATGCAGCTTCGAGTGTAGCTTTTGAACATAAGACTGTCTCAGTCACTGTGGAACTCAATTACCTTCATACTGAGCAGAAAAACATGAGTTCTTCCCAAATCATATGTTTTTCATTTTTGTCAACAATATGCCAAGCTGTGCACCACCATCACTGAGGGGTGTTTAATGTGGTGTTCTAAGAGGTTAGTGTGCTTGGGGTGAGGCAAAACACATCAGAATATTCTTGCTGTAATTCATGAACCTCTGTGTATTACAACAGTGAAAGGCAGACTCCACAAGGGACTGTGGTGGTTCGAATCACGTTTTTTTATTTACCGCCAGTACCAGCTCCTCCCTCTCCATACCTACATTTGCAAATACATTGGGGATTAGTGCTCTCCATATTTAAAGTGATTAAGATGGTAAATTTCCTGTCCTGAGGTGTCCTACCTCTCTCTGTTCTCCTGACCTCATAGTTGATGTCCCAAACTCTCCATTTAACCTCCAATGGCACTTAATGAGTAATTCAGAACTCAACGTGATTTAATAATGTGGACTTTATCTCCTGGTGCAAATTCATAGAGCTGTCTGACCTCATCCATCATCCTGTATGGACGCAAACAGGCTGCAAACAGGAAAGGGCTCAGAGCCGATCCTTGCAGCAGTCTCACCTCCACTTTGAAACAGTCTGTCTACTGGACACCTCACTGCTGTCTCACTGTTCTCATACATGTCCTGCACCACCCTCCCATACTTCTCTGCCACAATTGACTTCCTCATACAATACCACAACCACTCTCTTGGCCCCCTTTCATATGTTTTCTCTAGATACACAAACCCACGATGCAACTCATTCTGACCTTCTCTACTTCTTCATCAACATTCTCAACGCAAATATTGCATGTGTAGTGCTCTTTCTTGGCATGAAACTATTCTGTTGCTCACACATGGTCACCTCTCCTCTTAGCCTAGCTTCCACTACTTCTTCTTCTTCTTTCGGCTGCTCCCATTAGGGGTCGCCACAGCGGATCAAACCTTAACATCTTCAGCTCTGCTACCTCCAGCTCCACCTCCTGTCTTTTACTGAATGCCACTGTCTCTAATCCATACAGCATCGCAGGTCTCACCACAGTCCTATACACTTTCCCTTTCACTCTTGCAGATACCCTTCTATCACAAATCACTCCTGTCACTCTTCTCCACCCACTCCACCCTGCCTGCACTTTTTTCTTCACTTCCCTAACACACTCTACATTACTTTGCACTGTTGACCCCAGGTACCTGAACTCCTCCACCTTCTCCACCTCTTCTCCCTGTAACCGCACCACTCCACTGCCCTCCCTCTCATTTACGCAGATGTACTCTGTCTTAGTCCTACTGACTTTCATTCCCCTTCTCTCCAGTGCGTACCTCCACCTCTCCACGCTCTTCTCCACCTGCTCACTACTCTCACCACAAATCACAATATCATCCGCAAACATCATAGTCCAGGGAGACTCCTGTCTGACCTCGTCCGTCAACCTGTCCATCACCACTGCAAACAGGAAAGGGCTCAAGGCCGATCCTTGATGCAGTCCAACCTTCACCTTGAACCAGTCTGTCATTCCTACTGCACACTTCACTGCTGTCACACTGTCCTCATACATGTCCTGCACCACCCTCACATACTTCTCTGACACACCTGACCTCCTCATACAATACCACAACTCCTCTCTTGGCACTCTGTCGTACGCTTTCTCTAAATCCACAAATACACAATGCAACTCCTTCTGACCTTCTCTATACTTCTCCATCAACATTCTCAAAGCAAATAAGGCGTCTGTGGTGCTTTTCCTCGGCATAAAACCATACTGTTGCTCACAGATGGTCACCTCTTCTCTCAGCCTGGCTTCCACTACTCTTTCCCATAACTTCATGGTGTGACTGATCAACTTAATTCCCCTGTAGTTACTGCAGGTCTGCACATCTCCCTTATTCTTAAAGATCGGTACCAGCACACTCCTTCTCCATTCCTCAGGCATCCTCTCACCTTCCAAAACCTTGTTAAACAATCTGGTTATAAACTTCACTGCCATCTCTCCTAAACATCTCCATGCTTCAACCGGTATTTCATCTGGTCCAACCGACTTTCCACTCTTCATCCTCTTAATCGCTGCTCTCACTTCCTCCTTACTAATCCCATCCACTTCCTGCTTCACCAACTCCACATCATCCAACCTTCTCTCTCTCTCATTTTCCTCGTTCATCAGCTGCTCAAAATACTCCCTCCATCTTCTCAACACACTCTCCTCACTAGTCAACACATTTCCATCTCCATCCTTTATTTCTCTAACTTGCAACACATCCTTCCCAGCTCGGTTCCTCTGCCTGGCCAATCGGTACAAATCCTTTTCTCCTTCCTTAGTGTTCAACCTCTCATACAACTCCTCATATGCCTTTTCCTTGGCTTTCGCCACATCCCTCTTTACCTGCTGCTGCATCTCCTTGTACTCCTGCCTACTTTTCTCATCACCATGTCGATCCCACTTCTGTTTTGTTAACTTATGCTCTCCTGCACTTCCTCATTTCACCACCACGTCTCTTTGTCTTCCTTTCTATTTCCAGATGTCACACCAAGAACTTTTGTAGCTGCCTCCCTCATCACTTCTGCAGTAGTTTCCCAATCATCCAGCACCTCTTCACCACCACCGAGCCTCTGTCTGACCTCTTCCCTGAACCTCACACTACACTCTTCCTCCTTCAGTTTCCACCATCTTATTCTTCTTTCAGTCCTTACTCTCCTCCTCTTCTTCTTCACCTCCAAAGCCATCCTACAGCCCACCATCCGATGCTGTCTAGCTACACTGTCCCCTGACAACACCTTACAGTCTCCAATCTCCTTCAGGTTGCATCTCCTACATAGAACATAATCCACCTGTGTGCACCTTCCTCCACTCTTATAGGTCACCCTATGATCCTCCTTCTTCTTAAAATACGTATTCACCACTGCCATTTCCATCCTTTTAGCAAAATCTACCACCATCTGCCCTTCCACATTCCTCTCCTTTAGGCCATACCTACCCATCACCTCCTCATCACCTCTCTTCCCTTCACCTACATGTCCATTAAAGTCTGCCCCAATCACCAATCGTTAATTTCTAGGTACACCATCCACCACTTCATCTAATTCACTCCAGAATCTTTCCTTCTCCTCCATCTCACAGCCGACTTGTGGAGCATAAGCACTGATGACATTTATCATCATCCCTTCAACTTCCAGCTTCACGTTCATCAACGTATCAGAAACTCTCTTCACCTCCACTACACTGTTACTGTACTCTTCCTTCAGAATCACCCCTACACCATTTCTCTTTCCATCCACTCCATAATAGAACAGTTTAAACCCACCTCTAATGTTCCTGGCTTTATTCCCTTTCCACTTGGTCTCCTGAACACACAACATATCTACCTTTCTCCTCTCCATCATATCAGCTACCTCTCTCCCTTTACCAGTCATAGTACCAACATTTAAAGTACCAACCCGAACCTCCGCTCTCCTACAATTCTCCTTTCCCTGCCGTCTCTGTAGACGTCTTCTCCTCCTTTGGCCAACAGTAGCCCAATTTCCACCGGTACCCTGTTGGCTAACGATACCTGTGGCGGTCGTTGGTAACCCGGGCCTCGACCGATCCGGTATGAAATTCTTTAACGTGACCCGCATATTTGATTTGGCACATGTTTTACGCTGGATGCCCTTCCTAACGCAACCCTCCCCATTTATCCGGGCTTGGGACCGACACTAAGAGTGCACTGGCTTGTGCCTCCCTAATGGCTTGGTTTAGCTTCCACTACTCTGGACATTATTTAATGGAAGTGGGTGCAATTGTGCTTTTAGGGCAGCCAGAAATCACAAGCTGACATTTGCGACAGGCCGCACACCACTTACATACATCACTGCAAATTCCTAACTAATAAAACTGGGCATAAGATGATTAAATGTTTTCTCCTGCCCTAACTGCCCATTCATTGGATTACGATGCCACCTGAAAAACCCTTCTTGGAGGCTCTTTGGTACTGTGTCATCTCTTCTCCAGTTTGAATGTTGTTCGATATTTCATGTATTTTAATTATCCCCTAACAGAAAATAAATCCTGGATAGGTTTAGTTAAGGTCTACAATGCCCCATGGGGTCCTGTCTGATATCAGGGAAGAAACACACAGCACACAGAGTAGCATGTATATTCTTTTGTTTAACCAAGAAAGTAGTCATGTATATATTAATAGCCTGGAGAGACCTAGAGCCAAATCTGTACCTTAATTGTTAATAGAATATTAAGAATATATAGAATATGTTTTTAATTTCTTTTGGCACTGTCCATGTTCTCCTGCATCTGTGAGGCTAGTTTCCCTGTGCTCTTGTTTTGAAGTTGATCATTAATATGAATAACAGGGGAGGGGTAGCTCAGTGGTTAAGGTGTTGTGTTACTGATCGGAAGGTCAGGGGTTTAAGCCCCGGTATCGCCAAGCTGCCACTCTTGGCCCCTAGAGCAAGGCCCTTAACCCTCTGTGCTCCAGGGGCACCATATCATGGCTGACCCTGTGCTCTGACCACAGCTTCCGAGGAAGCTGGTATATGCGAAGTAAGTAACATGTAATTCCACTGTGCTGTAATGTACAGGTGCATCAGGTGCATTTTTTGGTCTCTTGTTTCTCATTTTCCTCTTGACAAGAGGTTCAAGTCTGGTGAGTTTGATGGCCAGTCAAGTACACCAACACCATAGTCATTTAACCAACTTTTGGTGCTTTTTTGCAGTGTGGGCAGGTGCCAAATCCTGCTAGAAAATGAAATCAGCATCTTTAAAAAGCTGGTCAGCAGAGGGAAGCATAAAGTGCTCTAGAATTTCTTGGTAATTGGGTGCAGAGACTGGTTTTCCAAAAACACAGTGGACCAACACCAGCAGATGAACTTGCAACCCAAATCATCACAGACTATGGAAACTTAACACTAGACTTTAAGCAATTTGGGCTATGAGCTTCTCCACCCTTCCTCCAGACTCTAGGACCTTGGTTTCCAAAATGGAATACAAAACATGCTCTCATCTGAAAAAAGGAATTTGGACCACTGAGCAACAGTCCTGTTCGTCTTCTCTTTAGCCCAGGTAAGATGCATCTGACATTGTCTGTGGTGCAGGTGTGGCTTAACAAGAGGAATACAAAAATTGTAGCCAAATTCCTTGACATGTCTGTGTGTGGTGGCTCTTGATGTCTTGACCCCATCCTCAGTCCATTCCTTGTGAAGTTCACCCTAATTCTTGAATCAATTTTGCTTGACAAGCCTCTCAAAGCTGAGGTTCTCTTGGAAGGCTGTGCATCTTTTTCTTCCACACGTTTTTCTTCCAAACAACTTTCTGTTAACATGCTTGGATACAACACTCTGTGAACAGCCAGCTTCTTTAGCAATGAATGTTTGTGGCTTACCCTCCTTGTAAAGGGTGTCAATGATTTTCTTCTGGACAACTGTCAAATCAACAGTGTTTCCCATGATTGTGTAGCCTAGTGAACCACACTGAGAGACTCCTTTGAAGGCTCAGGAAACCTTTGCTGGTGTTTTGAGTTGATTAGCTGATTGACATGTCACCATATTCTAATTTTTTGAGAGTGAATTTGTGGGTTTTTGATGTGAGCCAATGTCATTAAAAGAACCAAAGACAACTAGTTCAGTCTGTGTGCAATGAATTTATTTAATACATGAGTTTCACAATTTGAGTTAAATTACTGAAATAAATGAATTTTTTCACAACATTCTAATTTATTGAGATGCACCTGTATATGTGACAAATAAAGGCTATTCTAACCTCGGGTCCTATTTATATTTACCATCACATTGAACCAAAAATACTGGTACAATTAAACTGTTGCTCCTGCACTCCCCCTAGTCACTAGTCACTGTGGGAATGGTACCTACATATTAAAAATTTTTGTAAAATCCTTACAGGTAATCATCCTACTTTAGTATTGAACAAGGAACCATGGAGCTGTGAGAAGGCAAAATGTTATTTTTAATAGAGGTAAGGGGGTTGTCTGAATCCCCGATGCCCTCAATTAAACTGGACATACTGCATACCTGTGAGTATCCAATACTCTTTGGTGGATTCGGGCTGTAATCTCTAACCACCAAAGCCTGGTTTAGTTTTAGGCATGAATGCAGCACACAGGGTGAAGGGGAAGTGTGTGCACAGGGATATACATAAATATCTGTTAGTGGCCATCATTATTTTATTTATGGGAGAAAAGCATATAATCTAGGCGGTGGTTAATCCATCCCATCTGCCTCACCCATTGGCTAATTATGAGAACAAATTGGCCAGCCTTTCAGGCTTTATTGAGGGGAATGTGCATGGATGGGTCCTGCATAAATTTTAAGCAGTATGGATAGTGTTGCTAGAAATGTTGACATCAGACTAAAGGGGGACTGACTGTCCATGAGCTCTCGGTGCAAGATTAGGACTATCAAAAACAAATGTCTGGCAATCAAATGGTTAGTCCTCACCCTCCAATACTATCTGCTGGGACAGACCTTCACTCTTTGTTCAAACCAGGCATTGCTCCAATAGCTCCATCAGATGAAAATTTGACTTTTCTTTTTTCCAACCTGAGTCAACGAGTTCGTCACAAGTATATTGTGTTATAGATCCACATGATACTCTGAACTAAATACTGAATTTGACTATATGATACCATAAAAGGCTAATCAAAATGTTGCTCTAAAGTTTGCTCTACTGTCACTTTCAACAACAGACATCTTTTCAGCATTTAGCAGAGTGGATGCATGCAAGGCAGATGGCCCGGACAGCATACTGGGACATGTTTTCAGAGCATGCGCTGGACAACTGGCACAGGTCTTGACTGACATTTTCAAACTGTCACTGGCCCAAGCCACGGATCCTACATGCCTGAAGACTACAACCATTATACCTTTGCCTAAGCATTCAACTGCAGAATGCCTAAATGATTTTCACCCAGTTGCACTCACCTTTATTGTTATGAAGTGTTTTGAGAAATTTCTTCTGAATCAACTCAGCCTACCACCTACACTGGACCCACACCAGTTTGCCTATCACTCAAACAGGTCACCAGAGGTTGCAATTTCCACGTCTCTTCATTCAGCCCCTCACCTATCTGCTGTGTTGGGCAACGTCACTTTTAAAAGTAATGCATTAAAATATTGAGTTACTCCCCAAAAAAGTAACTAATTACGTTACTTAGTTACTTTTTATGGAAAGTAATGCGTTATATTACTTTTGCGTTACTTTTGCGTTACTTGTATCTCTTTCACGCCTTACAGGTGTAACAGGTGTAATATAGATAATTGCCATTAAGAAATAAGTTATATTAGGGCAAAAGACATGTCTTAAACAGTTAAAATGTTTAATAACTTCTTAGAGAACAATAAGATGATCGACTAACTTTTGACCACAAGGCTGAACACTTTTGCACTTCTGTACACTGCTTTTCAATCTGCCTTCGCCGTCAGTAATGTAACTATCGTTAGTGTATATAAGGTTAAGGGTGTGGGCTGCACACCGGTGATGTGGAGGGAGAACATACCTTTTGCTGTCATCTCGTTAAACTTCGTGCAATTCCGTAAATATGACCACGTCCTCGTCTATATCATTATCTGCTTCATCATCAGCTTGAAACATTCTGAAGGCTTTTACAAAGTTCGCGCTATTATCAGTGACCGTGGCAGTTTATCTTCCCACAAAGAGCAAATGAGCTGTGAATTTGCTCTCTCTCTCCACTGCGATGGCATCGTACATGTGTCTCCCACGGAAAACTTTTATTCTGAGCAGTCTATAGATCTGCAGTGGTGGAAAGTCGGCAAAAGTTTTCTATATTTCTGTCTCCATTTCCATATATGCAACATTGCATAATGTTACATATATTCAACATTATACACACACACACACACACACACACACACACACACACACACACGCACACATCTGTGGTGCTGTGCTTTGCATGCAGATGTTTTTTTTTTTTTAAGTGGTATTTTTTGCAGTTGACAAGAGCTTTTCACCAACACATAATCTACACTTAACCATTATTATTTTCTCCTTTTCCTCGACTATTTCCAAATAATAAGAATACTTCCATCGCAGTAATGTAATCCCTAGTTTGCCATCTCCGCTTCTGACCAGCTTCTGTTCCCGCTGCTCGCACGTATGAGTGCGCGATTCTACGTGACTACGTTCATTTTAATTCAGTATTTATTTTTTTATGCAAAATAATTTAACTGAAAAGTAACTCGCATTACTTCTTTAAAAAAGTAACTCAGATATTAGTGTGTAAATTTATAAAGTAACGCGCTACTTTACTCGTTACTCCAGAAAAGTAATATTATTACGTAACGCACGTTACTTGTAACGCGTTACCCCCAACACTACCTATCTGAATAAAATCAACACCTACATCAGAATTCTATTCATTCCTTCAGGCCCAGCAGAGGATGCACTTTCTACGCCAATTAAGGAAGTACGGTCTGCCACAGGAGCTGTTAATGCAGGTCTACCTTGCAGTCATTGAATCTGTCCTGTGCTCATTATGTCGGCCTGCTTAAGCACTTCCGGCATTCATCACAGAGGAACTGCCCCCTTGCAACCTGCTACACGGAAATGGCATCCATCTTTCAAACACATAAGGATGCCAGAAACCTCCAATCGGTGCCAGATTGTCTTCAAGGCTTGCCCTGATTACACTTCAGCGTTTTTCCCCTGTTTAATTTAACTCTGTTACCGTCCTGTTTTGCCTGACTATTCTGTCCTCCGGCTTCCTAACCGCACCTGTTTTCCCGACTCTCCCCTCAGCGTTATGGATTTCGGCTCTGCTCTGGCTCTGGTTCTCGGCTTGGCTCTGCTCGCGATCAACATGCTCCGGTTCTCGGGCTCAGCTCTGCTCGTGCTCAACATGCTCCGGTTCAAGTCTCAGCTCTGCTCGCGTTTAATGTGCTCCTTTTTCCAGCTCAGCTCTGCTCTACTTGCGCTCAACGCGCCCTGCCGCTCTTTTATCATGCAGTGCGATCTGATTTTCAGTATGCAGCCCTCTCAATTCGGTGCGGAGCGCTCCAAGGTGGCCTACATCATTTCTGTCAGGTCGAGCCCTAAGGTGGGCCACCGCGAAGTGGGAAAGCCAATCGGCTAACTGCACATCATTCGCCGCCTTTTCTGCCGAACTCCTGCTCCCTGATCTCAGCCACACAGGGGAATCACTCTGTGGCAGAGTTCGCGGCTGACATCCGAGCCCAAGCCACTTGACAGTGGATGGGATTACACTGCACTTTATGATACTTTCCTCCAGGGCGTCTCCTCTGCAGTTAATAGACAAACACGTCCAACAGGTGCGTAAGGTCTTGGAGAGACTCTTTAAAAATGGGCTCTACGTCAAACCTGAAACATGTGAATTCCACACCTTACAAACCTCGTTCCTGGAATACCTGCCGTCAGCCGGTAACATCCAGATGGACCCTGCCAGGATCCAGGCCATACGAGATTGGCCAACCCCCACCTCACGCCGCCAGCTATAAAGGTTCCTGGGCTTCGCCAATTTTTATTGCCGCTTCGTCAAGGGCTATAGTTCGGTATATGCCTTATAAGTACTGCACTATCAGAACTGTCAGTCATCACATTATCTGTATATGTTACATACACTATGGCTGCTTTATATTGTATAAAGTCCTAAATACTGTCATTTGCACTACCATGCACTCTCACACTGTATGTATGTTACTGATCTGTCATATAATCTGTATCCCTATTTAATACTTATACTGTCTATATTGTCTCACATTGTCTTTGTGTTGTATAGTCTGTTTTTTTTCTTGTCTGTTTTATCTTGTATAGTCTAAGCTGAATGTATAGTTTTATTTATGTCTGTACTTTGAGAGTCACTAACAGCTGAAATCAAATTCCTTGTGTGTGTCAACACATAAACCTGATTCTGATTGACTTTAGTTCTGCATTCAATACAATCATCCCCACTGCACTGATCACTAAGCTAAGTGACCCGAGTATGTTAGGTTGGACAAACAGGTATCCGCAACCCCCATTCTGAACACCACTATCTCACAGGGCTGTGTTTTGAGCCCACTACTTTACTCCCTGTTCACCCATGACTGTGCTCCTCTGCATAACTCCAACATCTTCATCAAGTATGCAGATGATACCACCGTGGTCAGCCAGATCAGCAACAACCACAAATCTGCCTACAGGGAAGAGATCTGAAGCCTGACAGCGAGGTATGCCACCAACAACCTTACCCTCAACGCAATGAAGACTAAAGAGCTCATTGTGGACTTTTGGAAATCTAACAGCAGAAGACACTTCCCAGTCTACATTAATGGAACTGAGGTAGAGGGGGTCTCCAGTTTTAAGTTTTTGGGAGTTCACATCTCTGAGGATTTATCCTGACACGAAAACACTCCAGCTGTAAAATGTTTAACATGGCACACTTTTTTTTTAATATTAAGTATCATATGTTATACCAAAGAAATGCTAAACTGGTCTTATATCATCTCAATTATTAACAGGATAAACTTTATTGATCAAAATGCACTCACAAATCACCATTACATGCTTCAATACCTTCACACAAGTTTTCATATTGTGACGTCAGCCTCACGTCCCGCACGCAGCAACAGGCAAGCACTCCAAAAACAAATGCCAGATGGGTGCTGAATAGACAGTTACACTTCAGCACCCGTATTTTAGAGAGCTGCAGCACATGGCAGGAGGGCGGCGTGTCCCAACAAGGGATGGCTGGAGCTGAATTAGGAAAGCAGCAACTCTTCACCCTCCTGGAGTCAAGTGAAGAGTATAAAAGGAGCCACGAAGGATCGCAAGTTGGAGAATGCCTGATTCCCGACTAATGGACATTTTCTCTCTATTTTTCCTCATAGGAAGCAGTGACGGCAGCTGCAGCAGAGAGAGCTACAGCAGCGACCACGACCTGCTAGAGCTCCTTGCGTGCAGAGGTTCCCGAGCACCCACCTGTACAAACAGGTTGGGGTCTCAGCTTCCCTACGGCCTGGTCGTGGCATGGATCGACTTGGACCAGGAGTGACGCTACCCTAATGCCCTTCTGAGCTCCAGCCAGCCCCAATCAGCGGACTTAAAACAATCCTTTTCCACGGCTTCACTTCTCCCTTTCCCCAATCACTCTTGTACACTGAATAAATACCATATAAACTATTAAAATCCGCTCTCCTGGTGCATGTGTTCCACCCGTCACACGAGCGAGTTGCTACACTGGTGGAGAACGCGGGTTCTGGAACACAAAACGGGGGGTGAGGCCGGCACCCCTGATCAGAAAACCATGCTTGGTCGGGTGCATGCCACAGCCACACGGCCCTGGACACCATCTCTCAGCGCAAAGCTAGACGGTAAAGTCACCAAGGCACTGCTGGACTCGGGGAGCAATGTTACTCTGGCCAGACCCTCAAGAGGGGGAAACAGGCCCATTCGGCATTGATGGCTCATGAGCGTGAAGCACAGGACACTGGAGCGGAGGGTGAGTCTGACAATAACAATAATCCCCTGTCCAATGGGTGTGGCCAGGCATCCTCTAAGTTGCAACTTCAGGCTGGAGCAGAAAAAGGACGACCGCCTAAAGTATTACTGGAGCCAAGTGGTGCAGGTGGAACAAGGAAGCAACCAACTGGACCAACCACTGCTTCACAGTAAAAAACGGGCTCTTATACTATCACACGGAGCGACTTGGACAGCCCTGTGATCTACTGGTGCTCCAGAGAAAGAAGACAGGTTCGGTGATACACCTAGCACACACATACCACCTGGGCGGGCACTTAGGGCCAAAGAACACACTGGAGAAGATAAGAGACATGTTCCATTGGCCAGGCATGGAAGCGGAAGTACGATGCTTCTGCCAGAGCTGCCCCCAGTGCCCAAACACCACAACCACCAAACTGCCCCCAGCCCACCATATATCACTCCCCATTATCGGTGGGTTCTCTTTGTGAAAGGCCCGGCATGGACCTTGTGGGCCCACTTCCGAAGTCCGCGAGAGGGCACGAGTACATCGTCATCATGATGGACTACGCCACGCAGTACACAGAAGTGGTCCAGCTGAAAAAGTCCACAATAAAGAACATCGCTAAGGAACTAATGCTTCTCTTTAGCCGACGTACACCCTTTGTATCAAAGTTAATGGCTGATCTCTGTCGGTTGTTGCAGATAAAACATGTAAGAACGTCAGTATACCACCCGCAGACAGATGGACTCGTGGAGCGGTTCAACCAGACACTTAAGCGAATGCTCCAATGGGTGATCAATGAGGAGGGGAGAAACTGGGACCTCCTACTCCCATACATGTTGCTTGCTGTAAGAGAGACTCCACAGCCATCGACAGGATTCACACTTTTTGAGCTCCTGTTTGGCAGGGGGCCTCGTGGACTGTTGGACGTGGCTAAAGGAGCGTGGAAGGAACAGCCTTCACCATACCAATCACTAATCGAGTACATCCAAGAGATGCAGGGTCACATACAGACGGTAGCACTGATCGTAAAGGAACACATGGAAGAGGCGCAGGCTGAGCAACGAAGAACATATTACCGATCAGCTCAACCAAGGGAATTTAACCCGGGAGATAGAGTCCAGGGCCTGTTCACAGTCCTCGAGAAAGTCATCCCCAACGAGGGATGGCTGGAGCCGAATTAGGAAAGCGGCAAGTCTTCACCCTCCTGGAGTCAAGCGAAGAGTATAAAAGGAGCCACGAAGGATGGCAAGTTGGAGAATGTCTGGCTCACGAACTAATGGACGATTTCTCTAGGAAGCAGCGACGGCAGCTGCAGCGGACAGAGCTACAGCAGCGACCACGCCGGTGCGTACCCCGCTTCCATGACCCGCTAGAGCTCCTAACGTGCTAAGGTTCACGAGCACCCACCTGTACAGACAGGATGGGGTCTCAGCTTCCCTCGGCCCGATTGTGGCACAGATTGACTCGGACCAGGAGTGACGCTACCCAAATGCGCTTCTGAGCTCCAGCCAGCCCTGATCAGTTGACTAAAAAGCCACGTCGTAAGCAAAACCCAGAGGCCAGGAAAACACCTTGAAAAAACCTGGTCGTGGAGCAACGTAGTCAGCAAGGATTGGGCACGGAACGACGCCCTCGGCAGAGTTCTAGAGTGGAGCAGTGCCCTTGGCGGGACTCCGTACTCTCAGAGCTCAGGACAGGCTTAGGGGCATGCTTGGCAGGGCAGACAGCGCTTCAATACATCTGCTGGGTCCATCTTTTGGCCAGATTATTCTGTCAGGGAACTCACCGGACACGATACAAGGCCAGATTATTTTGTCAGAAACTTTCTTGCGGGACACGATACACAGCTAGGTGAGTAAGGACCCAAATGCAGGATGTCACAGGGGTATGGAGAAAACAGGCTTTAATAAGAGTAAGCAGAGCAATAGGGCAAAAACAAATTCCATAAAACAGTCCAGGGTCAAAAACAGAGGCAAACATGCCGATGCAGGGAAGAACCAAAACCAAAATCCAAAACAGTCCAACATTCAGAGAGCCAGCAAACGAAGCAACATAGGCAGAGCAGAAACAAAAACCAATAAACAGTCCAGAGTTCAAACCAGGTAACTAGGGATGCAGAGCAGACCAGGGGTCAGGAAGAGGAATCAGAGCAGGCAGGTCGGCAAGAGTTATCTCAGGGGCTAAGGAGCCGGTAAAAGGGCCATGCACTAAAGTCTTGGTTGTCCTTAAATACTGGGAGGCGCGGAAAAAACGGCAAGATGGCTGCCAACCCGGAAGTGCACACTGTGTGCCCAGAAGATCCTATCAATTTTACATCTGTAAGTTACAATATATCTCCCTTTACAGTTTTATATGATTTTATAGGTTTTATTGCCCACTTGTTCTTATAAGAGAAACGCTTGAAAAATCTGTGTGTGTGTGTGTGTGTGTGTGTGTGTGTGTGTGTGTGTGTGAATTGTTGGGATTGGAATGGCCGGCCATCAATATGAATGCAAAATCAATGTCAATAGCCAAACATGTATAACAGAAGCCTTTAATGGTCAGCCATTGAATTATATGCGGACTATATGAATAGATTATGAATGGTCACCTGAGTTTAGCAGGTGGCTCTCAAACAGGGGGAGAGAGAATGGATTAGACAGGATCAGACAGTCTCAGATAAATGTTTGTAGAAATCTCATTTCTCAAGAAAATCTTCATAAAATTTGAAATGTAAACTCATGAGACATGTGGCTTTCAACCCAGTACTTTTCTGGATTGCCCCTGGAGCATAGAGGGTTAAGGGCCTTGCTCAAGGGCCCAAGATACTGTGGCTTGAACCCCCGACCTTCCGATCAGTAACCCAGCACCTTAACCGCTGGAGCTACCACTCAGATATGTATGTAGCACATTTTTTTATCAAGAACTGTTAACATTTAAAGTTAGGTAGGACATTTAAGCTGTGAGTCTTAAAATTTGGGCTGGGTGGGGCGGGGAGTGGCGAACCAGACATAGTCTCAGATAAATGTTTGTAGGAATCAAATTTTTATGATATCTTCATTCAATTTAAAATATAAACTCATACTTTTTTGGATTGCTCCAGAAATGAAGAAAAACTAATTTTAATTCAGGATTCTTTTTTCACGGTACTTCATCATTTAAAACTTTATATAACTTATCTTTTTGAGCAATATCAACTTTAAATAATAGACAGTAAAGCTCAAAGTGTCTTCTTTTTAAATATATTTAAATTGTGTATGTAGCCCACTTTTATCAAGAACTGTTAAAATGTAAATTTAGGTAGGGCATTTTCAGCTGTGAGTCCCAAAATCTTTGCCAAAGGCTAACAGTTTAATGATTGATTATTATAACATCTGCTGGCTAAAAGCTACAGTCACATAAAGAAGTAACAGAGGAAAGCACTTAACATGTTTATTCCATAATAAACCTTAAATTACAATAATTAACCGTTTAATGAGAAAATGTATAATATTTGATGCATTAGTTTCTGAGACTTCTGCACCACCTGCAATAACAATACTTTTCTCAAAAACCTGTTAAATACAATGTGAGACTTGTCTTCTGCCCCCTTTTAGAGTTATCAATGCTCTCCAGTCAATAGCTGGCTTTAGGCACGTTTTTCTAATATGGCTGCCTTCATAAATTGACTTGCTAGTTTTTTTGCAGGGACATCTTTGCAGATTTTGAAAAAGTTGTGGTTATTTCTCTGAAATATTCACAAATCTCTCTAAATCTGTGTTAGTGAGCACTTCTCTTTTGCCGAGATAACCCATCCACCTCACAAGTGTGCCATATTAAGATGCTGATTAGACAGCATGATTATTTCACAGGTGTGCTTTAGGCTGGCCACAATAAACGGCCATTTTAAAATGTGCAGCTTTATCACACAGCACAATGCCACAGATGTCGCCAGTTTTGAGGGAGCGTGCAATTGGCATGCTGACTGCAGGAATGTCCACCAGAGCTGTTGCCCATGAATTGAATGTTAATTATTCCTACCATAAACAGTCTCCAAAGGCGTTTTAAAGAATTTAGCAGTACATCCATCTGGCCTCACAACCACAGACCACCTGTAACCACACCAGCCCAGCCCAGGATATCCACATCCAGCATCTTCACCTCCAAGATTGTCTGAGACCAGCCACCCAGACAGCTGCTGCAACAATCGGTTTGCATAACCAAAGAATTTCTGCTCAAACTATCATGAACCGTCTCAGGAAAGCTCATGCTCATGGTTCTCATCGGGTCTCGACCTGACTGCAGTTCGTCGCCGTAACTGACTTGAGTGGGCAAATGCTCACCGTCTGCCACTTTGGAGAGGTGTTCTCTTCACGGATGGATCCCGGATCTCACTGTACAGGGCAGATGGCAGACAGCATGTATGGCGTCGTGTAGGTGAGCGGTTGGCTGGTATCAATGTTGTAGATCGAGTGGCCCATAGTGGCATTGGGGCTATGGTATGGGCAGACATGTTATGGACAACAAACACAGGTGCATTTTATTGATGGCATTTTGAATGCACAAAAATACCATGACGAGATCCGAAGGCCCATTGTTTTGCCATTCATCCACGACCATCACCTAATGTTGCAGCATGATAATGCATGGCCCCATTTTGCAATTATCTGTACACAATTCCTGAAAGCTGAAAACATCCCAGTTCTTGAATGGCCAGCATACTTACCAGACATGTCACTTATTGAGCATGTTTGGGATGCTCTGGATCGGCTTATTTGACAGCGTGTTCCAGTTCCTCCCAATATCCAGCAACTTCGCACAGCCATTGTAGAGGAGTGGACCAACATTCCACAGGCCACAATCAACAACCTGATCAACTCAATGTAAAGAGATGTGTTGCATTACGTGAGGCAAATGGTGGTCACACCAGATACTGACTGGTTTTCGGACCCCCCAATACAGTAAAACTGCACATTTTAGAGTGGCCTTTTATCGCGGCCAGCCTGAGGCACACCTGTGAAATAATCATGCTGTCTAATCAGCATCTTGATATGCCACACCTGTGAGGTGGATAGATTATTTTGGCAAAGTAGAAGCGCTCACTAACATAGATTTAGACAGATTTGTGAACAATATTTGAGAGAAATAGGCTCATGAAAAATGGGGACAAAAACAAAAGTGTTGCATTTATATATTTTTTCAGTGTATCTTTTTTAAAGAGTGTTATTGTAAAATTGTGTTAAAAATGTGTATCAAATATGATACAGCAAGTATATAAGGTAATTTAGCTTAGTCATCAATGTATTGTATTTCATGATGCAATCTGCATTATTCCTGCCACAATGTGAAATACTAAATACAATACAAATTAATAATGTTTTTATTATTTATTTAAAAATTAAATAGTCATCTTAACTAATTACATACCAGTGGAAATGAAATGTATCTGATTTTTGTACATCCAATCTAATGTTGTAGCTTGCTAATATTTGTCTGTTCAGTAAAACAAATAAATAATCAAAATCTATGTTATATTTACTAATTCAGGAAAGAAATTCAGAATACACAAACATTATTTTTCTGTATGTCTTTTCAGATGTCAAAAAAATATAGTATAGGGGAAGATAAGAATGATGATGAGTAGGAGTCGACATTCCAAATACAATAATCAGTCTTTGTTTTTGTTATAAAATATACAGTACATGTGCATTGTTGTGATCAGTAAATTGTCATAAATGCCCAATGTATCAAATATAACACAAAAAATAACAAAGCAAAAAACCTTTTTGTATTAATTTGTTTAAAGACCCCATAAACACTTAAATTTCCAAAAAATATATATTTTTGTTAATTATTTCATATGTCAAGTTTCACAGGGTTAAACAATAGTAGTTACAGTTACTAGTTACTTCATTCAAAAAGTAACTAACTTTTTAGTTACTTTTTTAAATAACGGTCTTTAATGTTCCCATTATTGCCCTTTTATGCGTTATGGTCTATACAAACACAAAACTGACTTAAACATAAAGTAATTTTTAAACACTATTTTATTTAGGTCAGACCAGCACAAACTGAATATATCACAAGGATTTCTGAAATAAATAACAAAACAAGCTGAATAATATATTCAGAATCAAAAACTAAAGTGGCTTCTGCATCATAAAAGCTGTTGTGTTGAGCCCTTAAAAATGTTCCTTTCACAGCTTAAGTATGAAAACTATCAACAATGTACAACATAACACCGGGTTAGCTTCTAGCTTTGTCGAGGCATGGAGTTTCTGGAGGAGCTTCAACAGATTGGTGTTGCTGCTATCGCAGTAAATACGACCTTCGAAACAGAAAGACACAGCTTACATTTGACTAAAAAGTAAAAAGTTTTTGTCTTTATGCACAACTAAAGTGAAATAATGATCATATTTCCACTTTGAGAAACTCGTCTTGCTCTCGCCTTGACTCGCCATTACTGCAGCACATACTTGAATAAATGGAAACACGCCCACAGTGCATCTTCTTCGTGTTTACAGTGGTTTATCCACCAATCCTACAATGCGTCGCTGCTGTAAACAGGTTAGACTGT
>JAAIIK010000054.1:11278072-11312807 GCA_014706435.1 Silurus glanis
CGTGTGTGTGTGTGTGTGTGTGTGTGTGTGTGTGTGTGTGTGTGTGTGTAATATACACACCATCTGTCTTCCTGCTGCCCTAGTACTCCCCAGTCATCAAATGTGTGAGACCTGCAATCAGGACTGCTAGTCTGGCTGGATGGGGCTGGCACCGCTCTCCAGCAGCAGTTCTCACATACAGACTGGAGTGAATTTGCTGCACAGGCCACCACTGACTCGGTCACCAACATCAACACCTACACCAGCTATTTTCTTGATCACATCAACAGGTGTGTGGATTCAGTGACCTCACAAAAGAACACCATAGTGTTCCCCAATCAGAAGCCCTTGATGAATTGGGAGGTCAATTTTCTGTTCAAAGCACGCAACACAGCCTTCAGGTCTGGAGACTGGGAGGCCTACAGCGCTGCCAGAGCCAATCTGAGGAGGGGCAACTGCAAAGCCAAACATGCATACAAACAGAAGATTGAGGAGAACTTCAACTCTGCTGAACCCCAATGCATGTGGCAAGGAATTCAGGCAATCACCGACCTCAAACCACCCAGCTGGGCACCACCAACCAGTTATGCTTCACTCCCTGACAAGCTCAACCTCTTCTATGCTAGTTTTAAATAAGGGAACATAGAGCCCATGCTCAAGGCAGAGCTATTACCAGGTGAGCAGCCTGTTACGTTGTTACGTCGCCTGGAGCGGAACGCGGAGGCGTGACTCCGCCTTCAGATGGTCTAGGAGATGTGGCTTCGCCTTTTGGGAGACTTGGGGCTGAGATGTCTTCGTCGGAGGAGCTCTTTGGGGACACGCCGCCACCGGAGGAGCACGGGGGCGAGACATCGCCGACGGAGGAGCCCGGGGGCGAGACGTCGCCTTCCGGGGAGCTCTGGGGCGAGACGTCGTCTTCAGGGGAGCCCAAGAGCGAGACGTCGCCTTCAGGGGAGCCCAAGAGCGAGACGTCACCGACGGAGGAGCTCGGGAGCGAGACGTCGCCGACGGAGGAGCTCGGGAGCGAGACGTCGCCGACGGAGGAGCTCGGGGGCGTGACGTCGCCATCGGAGGAGCTCGGAGGAGAGACTTTGCCATCGGAGGAGCTTGGAGGCGTGACGTCGCCATCGGAGGAGCTCGGAGCTGGGACCGCAACATCACTGCCGGATGGCTCTGGAAGCGACCTGGGGCTCTGAGAGGAACCGTGGGTTGCCATGCCACCGTCACAGGCGGACGGAGGTGATATGACCTCCTCCTTGCGGCCAGGCAGCGGTGCGACGACCCTTTTGTGGTCAGGCGGCGGTACGAAGTCCCTTTCGCGGCCAGGCGGCGGTACGACGTTCTCTTTGCAGCCAAGCGGCGGCACGACGTCCCTTTCGCGGCCTTGGGGCTGTGCTGAGTGCTCTGGGGAGCTCCGGGGCGGAACGGAGCTGTCCTGGAGGTCCTCTGTGGAGACCTGGAATGGAGAGGAGCTCTCGGGGACTCTGTGGAGCGGAGAGGAGCTCTCGGGGACTCTGTGTAGCGGAGAGGAGCTCTCTGTGTAGACCTGGAACGGAGAGGAGCTCTCGGAGACATGCTGGAGCGGAGAGGAGCTCTCTGTGGAGACCTGGAGCAGAGCTGGGCTCTCCTGGAGGTCCTGGAGCAGAGCTGGGCTCTCCTGGAGGTCCTGGAGCGGAGCTGGGCTCTCCTGGAGGTCCTGGCGCGGAGCTGAGCTCTCCTGGAGGTCCCGGCGCGGAGCTGAGCTCTCCTGGACACACTGGAGTGGAGCAGAGCCGTCCTGGAGGGCCTTGAGCAGGGTCTGGAGTAGGGCAGAGATCCCCCGGAGGTCCTGGTGCGGAACGGTGCCTTCCGGGAGACTTTGGTGTGGAACCGAGCTCTCCGGGGAGCACTGGGGCGGATCCGTGCTCTCAGGAGCGGGAGAGAGATGGTGGAGATCCGCGGTGACCATCCCTAGTTCCCTGGTGAGAAGCTGGATAAACCGGGCGCACGAGCCGAACTCGCCTGCAGTCGTACTCCACAACTTGCTGGCTAGAGAGAGGGATTCCCCAGACAGCAGAGAGATGTGGAGCGCAATCTTTGCTCCTTCCATTATGTAGGAGGCTAAATTCGACTCCACATATCCACCAACACGCCATAAAAATCTGCCCCATTCTGCCGTTTTGCCGGAGAAGCGAGCCAGGAATCCCGTGACGTCACCGAGGGGGCGTGGCGCTGCCGAGCACGAATCGGGTAAAACGGCAGCGGATGTCAGGGTCTTTCCCGGGGCGGAGCTTGGCGGCCGCTTCATCGCGGCGGAGCGCATCCTTCCACCGAGGTTCGTTTCGCACCGGGACCACGGCGGTAATCCAATCATCGTTCCCCTTCCTTTTTTTTATTTTTATTTTTTATTTTTGTATATTCCCTTTCGGGAGGTTCGTTATTCTGTCAGGGTGCGAGTGAAACAGGAGGCGGACGCCGGAATACAGCTCGCTCAGGTTTAATGACAAGAGTGAGTGAGAGAGAAATACACCAGCGCAAACACACACACGCACGCACGCACTCACGCATACACAAGTCCTTTGAGAGAGTCCGAGGTACGCTTGGGGAGAAGCGTAGCGGATCGGAGATGCGCGGAGGAGAAGCGAAGCCGGTACCGGATAGCGGAACCCGAATAGAACGGTAAACAGTGAACCCACATATCCAGCCGTCCGTAGAGTCCAACACATGCAATAACGAACGGCGAGTGAATGTGAGTGAGGGGTTTATGTAGGAGCGGGGTGGAGTGATGATGAGCTTCAGGTGTGCGTGGTTAAACCTGGAGCTCCAGAGAGAGAGGAGGCATGATTGGTGATGAGCTCCAGGTGTGTGTGGTTAAACCTGGAGCTCTAGGGAGAGCGGAGGCATAGAGAGCCACCAAAGGGGGCGTGGCAGGTGGATCCCTGACAGCAGGAGAGACAATTGTGATAGAGAAACTTTAACTGTGTGCATCATTGATAACAAAGCCTTGTTAAAGGTTTGTGTTTTTCTACCTATGAGTTGAGTTTCTGTTTCTAGAGAAATGTCCTCATGTTTTCATTTCTTGTAAATGTGCAGAGCACCTGAACACAAAGTTTCAGTTGAGCACACAGAATTATGCAGGGTGCAGGGTGAGATGCGAATTTGTGTGTGTGTGTGTGTGTGTGTGTGTGTGTCAAGCTGTGTTTATTTCAGCCAGAGAGAAGAGCCTCTCCTTTACAAATGCTTTGTGTGTATGTGTAATTGAGATGCTTTAAACTTTACTCATTCATTTATCATCTCTGTTTATTAATTTTATTAGAGACTCATGTGTGAGAATAATGATTTGAAAGATCTTTTTTAAGAAGGTGTCTGCAGAAAAATATAAAAACAATATGTTTATCTTTGTACAGTAAACAATAGATCAGAGGTGTGACCATGTCCACTTTACGAGAGACCAAAGTGAGTTCTAAGGCTTCAGGCACAAGTGTCAACTACAAAATCAAAATGTCAAATGCCAACTTAAATAATTTTATCATTAAATCATCATGCCACTTAATTTTCCAGTATAATGCTGCTCAGAAAGAGGCTAACCTACCACCTATCAACATTATTTGCAAAATGTTCCAATTTTCCAAGACAGTGCTCGCAAAAATTGCTAGCGGAATTTTCTGGGGCTAATATGTCTTACATTCAGGCTACTAAAATGTTTTACATTTAGTTATTTCCTTTATTTGAAGGAAAAATATGAATTATATTAAAATATGAATGAATATTATGGAAGTTTTTGATCATGCTCATTTGTCCGCAGTGAAGTTTAGCCAATGCTAAAGTTACTTGGCCTGTGTGATTTAGTAATGCACAGATTGTGGTTATATCTGAAGATAGTTTGAATAACAATGGGTCAGGCAAGCAAAGTAATCTGTATTGTATAAAGTACTATATAAATAAAGCTGACTTGTTTTTATTCATCGTACATCTGCAATAAATGGACATTCGGTGCAACCCAGATGAGGATGGGTTCCCTCTTGAGTCTGGTTCCGCTCAAGGTTTCTTCCTTGTGCTATCTCGGGGAGTTTTTTCTTGCCACAGTTGCCACCGGCTTGCTCATCAGGGACAAACTTACACTTACAAAAAACATATAAATTTTTTATTACCACATTATCTGTGTAAAGCTGCTTTGAGACAATATTCATTGTTAAAAGCGCTATACAAATAAAAATGAATTGAATTGAATTTGAAAAGATTAACAGATATTATTTAGATAGAAGTGTTTTCTAACCTAATGATGGAAATATTCTTGTGTTTAAAGCTTTTTTATTCAGGCTAGTTAAATTCATTTCGGAAGGAGTACCTGTCTAAAGATCTACCAATGATTTTGTGGGTCCTGCAGAATGACTGAAAACAGCACTTGATAGCTCATCCATGCCAGTTGAAATATTTCCTCAGCTTAGTATCACTTTCTTGGAGACAATACAAGGCTTACATTATTATTTATTGCATACGTAAGTTAGAAAATACCTTTTTAGTTGTCCCCATCTAGTTAGTTGGCACAGCATCCACTGTGTTGGTGTTTAGGAATTTGACAACAGCAAACTGTTTGACAGTGCTCTGGAAGGAAAAATTAAATCATTTTATCACATTCTGATCTTACCCGTGAGCAAATCCATGATTTATATTCATATACACTTACAAGTACATATGATTTGGATGCATAGAATCTGAAAGTGTTGTATTTTCACACAATGGAAAACAGGACCATAAAGTATATTTTAAGTAATAAGACATTACACAAAAATATAGGGTGGCATACAAACCAACCGCATTTGTAAGCCACAATGCCAAATTTGTCCTCTGGGTCAGATATTAATTAGAGAACCATTGGAAAAAAAACATTATATTTGTAATAATAAATAAACAATTATGTAACTGTGTATGAAGTCTATGAACTCTTAAAATAAATAAAGCAAGGTAACTACAATCCTCAAACCACTGTCTGTGATGGTCATAAATGCTTGCCTGCCCAAATGCCTCTTAGATAATGTTTTCATCTGAGTGTGACTGTTTCTGGCTGTGTAGAATCCAAACATACCTGAGTCACATAGCTTCATGAAGAATGGCTCAAGTCGATCATAGACACGGCAGAGCAAGATCCTCTCCCCTTACTCTGTCTCACCAGACACTGCAAAACTTCACAGCACTCTAGATCACAATTATTATCACAATTTATTATTATTTCCACAGGTTTATTATTTATTATTTATTATTATATATTTATTACAATTTATTATTATTTTCACAAGGTATCTTTCTCAGTATGTCTCCTCATGCAAGCCACCTCACAATCTGTGAGAGAGGACTTTGCCCAGAACAAACCAATCTTTTCAGCTGATACAAGTAATTCACAAAAGGGAAAGCTCATCAAGACTGCCATAAAGGTTTGCATCTGATGCCAGTTGTACCCAACTGTGGACATTGTAAATCATCTTTAAGCATATGTTTTCCTGTGTAGAGAGCAAATTGTTCTGTAGCTTTCCATCTGTCGACTTCTTCCAAGCCTTTTGGTTTCCTTGCAAACACATTTGAAATGCATGGTTTAAGGTTCAGGAGCTGTAAACTGACCTGCTTAACATATCCAGATGACAGCCACATCAGCCACATGATTTTGCACATAACCCAAAGACAACATTGGTGCATATATTCAGCAGAGAACTGTTCAATCATGATTGTCGGGAGCTGGCAAAATGGTGACACAACTAGGAGGTGACACAAATAGCAGGTGATGCTCCTCCTATGACTGATCTCGAAATGTTTTATCAGTTCTCAATATTAGATTTTGTGTGCATTTGTCGCATCCATAATGCCTGAACACAGCTTTATGGACTTCACAAGAGCTTTATGTGAGGCATCAGCTGAAACAACGCAGCTTCATCCTGATCAAATCACTGTCTGTCTCTAGTCCATTTTCTATTATAATGCGATGGTCTCTAACATCTACATCAAGAAAGTCAAGATTAGTTGGCTTTGACAAACCAAAACACAAAGCCAATTGAAATACTGAGGAGGAGATGAATTCAATTGGTACAAGACTAGGCACACTGCAAAAAGTGAAATCTTAAGATCTTCTTCTTCTTCTTTCGGCTGCTCCAATTAGGGGTCGCCACAGCGGATCATCCGTCTCCATACCACCCTGTCCTCTACATCTGCCTCTTTCACAACAACTACCTGCATGTCTTCCCTCACCACATCCATGAACCTCCTCCTTGGCCTTCCTCTTTTCCTCCTACCTGGTGGCTCCATCCTCAGCATTCTTCTACCAATATAATTCATGTCCCTCCTCTGCACATGTCCAAACCATCTCAATCTCGCCTCCCTCACCTTGTCACCAAAACATCCTACATGCGCTGTCCCTCTAATAAACTCATTTCTAATCTTGTCCATCCTCGTCACTCCCAACGAAAACCTTAACATCTTCAGCTCTGCTACCTCCAGCTCCACCTCCTGTCTTCTACTCAATGCCACTGTCTCTAATCCATACAGCATCGCAGGTCTCACCACAGTCCGATAAACTTTCCCTTTCATTCTTGCAGATACCCTACTATCACAAATCACTCCTGTCACTCTTCTCCACCCACTCCACCCTGCCTGCACTCTTTTCTTTACTTCTCTAAGACACTCTCCCAGGTACCTGAACTCCTTCACCTCTTCTTCCTGCGACCGCACCACTCCACTGCCCTCCCTCTCATTCAAACAAATGTACTCTGTCTTACTCCTACTGACTTTCATTCCCCTTCTCTCCAGTGCACATCTCCACCTCTCCAGGCTCTTCTCACCCTGCTCACTACTCTCACCACAAATCACAATATCATCCGCAAACATCACAGTCCAGGGAGACTCCTGTCTGACCTCGTCCGTCAACCTGTCCATCACCACTGCAAACAGGAAAGGGCTCAGGGCCGATCCTTAATGTAGTCCAACCCTCACTCTGAACCAGTCTGTCGTTCCTACTGCACACTTCACTGCTGTCACACTGTCCTCATACATGTCCTGCACCACCCTCACATACTTCTCTGACACACCTGACTTCCTCATACAGTATCACAGCTCATCTCTCGGCACCCTGTTGTACGCTTTCTCTAAATCCACAAATACACAATGCAATTCCTTCTGTCCTTCTCTATACTTCTCCATCAACATCCTCAAAGCAAATAAGGCATCTGTGGTGCCTTGGCATGAAACCATACTGTTGCTCACAGATGGTCACCTCTTCTCTCAGCCTGGCTTCCACTACTCTTTCCCATAACTTCATGGTGTGACTGATCAACTTAATTCCCCTGTAGTTACTGCAGGTCTGCACATCTCCCTTATGCTTAAAGATCGGTACCAGCACACTCCTTCTCCATTCCTCAGGCATCCTCCCACCTTCCAGAATCTTGTTAAACAATCTGGTTAAAAACTCCACTGCCATCTCTCCTAAACATCTCCATGCTTCTACAGGTATGTCATCTGGTCCAACCGACTTTCCACTCTTCATCCTCTTAATTGCTGCTCTCACTTCCTCATTACTAATCCTATCTACATCCTGCTTTACCAACTCCACATCATCCAACCTTCTCTCTCTCTGATTTTCCTCATTCATCAGCTGCTCAAAATACTCCCTCCACCTTCTCAACACACTCTCCTCACTAGTCAACACATTTCCCTCTCCATCCTTTATTAGTCTAACTTGCAACACATCCTTCCCAGCTCGGTCCCTCTGCCTGGCCAATCGGTATAAATCCTTTTCCCCTTCCTTAGTGTCCAACCTCTCATACAGCTCCTCATATGCCTTTTCCTTGGCTTTCGCCACATCCCTCTTTACCTGCTGCCGCATCTCCTTGTACTCCTGCCTACTTTTCTCATCACTCTGTCGATCCCACTTCTGTTTTGCCAACCTCTTTCTCCTTATGCTCTCCTGCACTTCCTCATTCCACCACCACATCTCCTTGTCTTCCTTTCTATATCCAGATGTCACACCAAGTACTTTTCTAGCTGCCTCCCTCATCACTCCTGCAGTAGTTTCCCAATCACCCAACACCTCTTCACCACCACCGAGCCCCTGTCTGACCTCTTCCCTGAACCTCACACTACACTCTTCCTCCTTCAGTTTCCATCATCTTATTCTTCTTTCAGTCCTCACTCTCCTTCTCTTCTTCGCCTCCAAAACCATCCTACAGACCACCATCCGATGCTGTCTAGCTACACTGTCCCCTGCCAACACCTTACAGTCTCCAATCTCCTTCAGGTTGCATCTCCTGCATAGAACATAGTCCACCTGTGTGCACCTTCCTCCACTCTTATACGTCACCCTATGATCCTCCTTCTTCTTAAAATAAGTGTTCACCACTGCCATTTCCATCCTTTTAGCAAAATCTACCACCATCTGCCCTTCCACATTCCTCTCCTTAAGGCCATACCTACCCATCACCTCCTCATCACCTCTGTTCCCTTCACCAACATGCCCATTAAAGTCTGCCCCAATCACCAATCATTCTTTCCTAGGTACACCATCTACCACTTCATCTAATTCACTCCAGAATCTTTCCTTCTCCTCCATCTCACAGCCAACTTGTGGAGCATAGGCACTGATGACATTTATCATCATCTCTTCAACTTCCAGCTTCACGTTCATCACCCTATCAGAAACTCTCTTCACCTCCACTACACTCTTACTGTACTTTTCCTTCAGAATCACCCCTACACCATTTCTCTTTCCATCCACACCATGATAGAACAGTTTGAACCCACCTCCAATGTTCCTGGCCGTACTCCCTTTCCACTTGGTCTCCTGAACACACAACATATCTACCTTTCTCCTCTCCATCATATCAGCTATCTCTCTCCCTTTACCCGTCATAGTACCAACATTTAAAGTACCAACCCTAACCTCCACTCTCCTCCACTTCTCCTTTCCCTGCCGTCTCTGTAGACGTCTTCCTCCTCTCCTTCTCCTCCTTCGGCCAACAGTAGCCCAATTTCCACCAGTACCCTGTCGGCTAACGATACCTGTGGCGGTCGTTGTTAAC
Organism: Silurus glanis; assembly: GCA_014706435.1. Taxonomy (NCBI): domain Eukaryota; kingdom Metazoa; phylum Chordata; class Actinopteri; order Siluriformes; family Siluridae; genus Silurus; species Silurus glanis. The sequence goes on from JAAIIK010000054.1 coordinate 11,287,090, forward strand.
TCGGGCCTCGACCGTTCCAGTATGAAATTCTCATTTGTGATCCACATATTTGATTTGGCACATGTTTTACGCTGGATGCCCTTCCTAACGCAACCCTCCCCATTTTCCCGGGCTTGGGACCGGCACTAAGAGTGCACTGGCTTGTGCCTCCCTAATGGCTGGGTTTGAAATCTTAAGTATAATCTTATCTTAAATTAAGGCAATATACAGTATTGTTCAAAATAATAGCAGTACAATGTGACTAACCAGAATAATCCAGGTTTTTAGTATATTTTTTATTGCTACGTGACAAACAAGTTACCAGTAGGTGCAGTAGATTCTCAGAAAACAAACAAGACCCATCATTCATGATATGCACGCTCGTAAGGCTGTGCAATTGGGCAATTAGTTGAAAGGGGTGTGTTCAAAAAAATAGCAGTGTGGCATTCAATCACTGAGGTCATCAATTTTGTGAAAAAACAGGTGTGAATCAGGTGGCCCCTATTTAAGGATGAAGCCAGCACTTGTTGAACATGCATTTGAAAGCCTGAGGAAAATGGGTCGTTCAAGACATTGTTCAGAAGAACAGCGTACTTTGATTAAAAAGTTGATTGGAGAGGGGAAAACCTATAAAGAGGTGCAAAAAATTATAGGCTGTTCAGCTAAAATGATCTCCAATGCCTTAAAATGGAGAGCAAAACCAGAGCGACGTGGAAGAAAACGGAAGACAACCATCAAAATGGATCGAAGAATCACCAGAATGGCAAAGGCTCAGCCAATGATCAGCTCCAGGATTATCAAAGACAGTCTGGAGTTACCTGTAAGTACTGTGACAGTTAGAAGACGTCTGTGTGAAGCTAATCTATTTTCAAGAATCCCCCGCAAAGTCCCTCTGTTAAAAAAAAGGCATGTGCAGAAGAGGTTACAATTTGCCAAAGAACACATCAACTGGCCTAAAGAGAAATGGAGGAACATTTTGTGGACTGATGAGAGTAAAATTGTTCTTTTTGGGTCCAAGGGCCACAGACAGTTTGTGAGACGACCCCCAAACTCTGAATTCAAGCCACACTACACAGTGAAGACAGTGAAGCATGGTGGTGCAAGCATCATGATATGGGCATGTTTCTCCTACTATGGTGTTGGGCCTATTTATCGCATACCAGGGATCATGGATCAGTTTGCATATGTCAAAATACTTGAAGAGGTCATGTTGCCTTATGCTGAAGAGGACATGCCCTTGAAATGGTTGTTTCAACAAGACAATGACCCCAAACACACTAGTAAACGAGCAAAGTCTTGGTTCCAAACCAACAAAATTAATGTTATGGAGTGGCCAGCCCAATCCCCGGACCTTAATCCAATCGAGAACTTGTGGGGTGATATCAAAAATGCTGTTTCTGAAGCAAAACCAAGAAATGTAAATGAATTGTGGAATGTTGTTAAAGAATCATGGAGTGGAATAACAGCTGAGAGGTGCCACAAGTTGGTTGACTCCATGCCACACAGATGTGAAGCAGTTTTAAAAAACTGTGGTCATACAACTAAATATTAGTTTAGTGATTCACAGGATTGCTAAATCCTAGAAATAAAAATGTTTGTACAAAATAGTTTTGAGTTTGTACAGTCAACGGCATACACTGCTATTTTTTTGAACACACCCCTTTCAACTAATTGCTCAATTGCACAGCCTTAAGAGCGTGCATATCATGAATGCTGGGTCTTGTTTGTTTTCTGAGAATCTACTGCACCAACTGGTAACTTGTTTGCCACGTAGCAATAAAAAAATATACTAAAAACCTGGATTATTCTGGTTAGTCACATTGTACTGCTATTATTTTGAACAATACTGTATACTTGTTTCTTGTCTGACGAGATATTTCTTCTAACCAGGCAGTTTTTATCTTAGAACAATTTCACTTATTTCAAGCTTTTCTATTTTATATTATCTTGATAAGTTATTATACCTTGTCAGTGAGATTTTTTTTTACTAGTTCTGAGTATATTAATGTTTGAAACAAGATTTACCCGAATTATAAAGCTTTTTTGTTTAATAATGACAAGTATAAAACTGCTTTGTTGAAGTCATGATTTCTTATTTTAAGCATTTTCCTTTTTATCTCTTCATGTATTAAAGACAGATGATGGCCAAACTGAACTCACAGTTTTATTGTTATAACAGCACAGCTATCATGTATTCCTCTAGATAGAACAGTACAGAACAAAGCAAAGCTATTGTTTTTGTGACGTCAGCATCACGTCCCGTTCACAAAACCAGGCAAGCGTTCCGAACACGACAGCCAGGTGGGTGATTAATGGACAGCGCCATATCAGCACCCGTGTTGTGGAAAGCTGCAGAGCACATGGCAGCGGGGCGGAGCGGCATAACGAATTTTATGCCGTGCCGGCTGGAAGCTCATAAGGAGAACGTCAACTCTCCACGATCATCAAGGAGAAGGAGGAATTTAAAAGGAGCCACGAAGGAGCAGAGAGAGAGGAATGTTTGGCTCCCAACTAATGAACGGTTTGTTTCTCTTTTTCTCAACAGGAAGTAGTGACAGCGGCGAGAGCAGCGCGAGTTATCGCAGCAAATACGCCAACCCTCTTCCAACGACTCTCTAAAGGTCTCTATGTGCCGAGGACACCGAGCACCCACCCGCCCAGACAGGTTTGGGACTCAGCTCTCCTCGGACGAGCCGTGGCCATGAACAACACGTATTTGGAGCGGCGCTACGTCGGAAGCTCCGGCGGACACGCGTTAAGGACTAATTCACATTCCGATACAAAATTGCACTTTTTCTTTACCCCGGCACTCCTGTACAAATAACAAATAAAGACACAACGTGAATTTCCTGACATTCGGCGCTACATTGGTGGAGAATCGCGGGGCTTTGAACACTGAACGTGAAATCCCCACCCCGTCACACACCATGGATCCCGTTTTGAAACACCTGTTGGAATCGAACCTCCAGCAACAGAGAGTCATGCAGGAGTTGGCAGAAGGAATCCATACAGCTACTCAAGAACTCCTGGAAATTCGGAAAAAGCATGCAGAGGACAGAAATCCCGTCCTCAGCCCGGCTCAGGAGGTGGAACGCCTACTTGCCAAAATGACTGCAAATGACGACCCGCAAACGTTTCTACATACTTTTGAGTGCATCACAATACAGGAGGGAAGGCCGAAACGTGGGTGGGCGTGGCTCGTAGCTTCCTACCTCACAGGGGATGCTTACTACAGCCTCCCGATAGAGACGGCGAATAACTATGATCTGCTAAAGGAAGAAATTCTGGGTCGTTACGGACTGTCGCCGAGAAGTGCCGTGGTGGACTTCCATAAGTGGGGGTACAAACCCAACATTGCTCCGAGGACCCAGATGGAAAATCTGATGCAGATTACGAATATATGGCCCCAACCGGAAAGGAAAACTGCTGGCGAAATCGTGGAGAGGGTGGGCATCAATAAATTTATAAGAGCATTACCCCCCGAGGAACGGAAGGCTGTGGGGATGCGAGATCCGGAAATCCCCGAGGAGCTGGTCGAAGCATTAGAGTGCGCACTGTCCACACTGAGCCTGGAAGGAAATACGGGCCGCTACCAGCCACGGCAAGTACATGCACGCCGAGACTGGAACAGCGACCGGCAGGAACGGCAGGCCAGCTGGGCTGACACCAGAGTGTTCCCTCCAAGGGATGAGCCCATGCCCTCCGATCCAGGTGCGGGGCCGGCGCCCCAGTTCAGAAAACCATGGCTGGCCAGCTGCACCATGCATGCGGCTACACAGCCCCGGTCGCCGACCCTAAGTGTGAAACTGGATGGTAAATTCACAGAGGCACTACTAGACTCTGGCAGTAACGTCACACTGGCCAGGCCCTCAGTCATAGCCAGGGGGACCAAAAGAATGGGAACTATACCAGTTGTGTGTGTGCACGGAGACGTGCATGAGGTGCCCACCGTCAGGGTCCGTGTGGCGAATGGCAAAGGGGAGTGGCCGCTTGTAATTGGGTTGGTTCCTAATCTACCTGTGCCCCTACTCTTGGGCAGGGACTGGCCGGGGTTCAAGAGGCAGCAGGCGATCGGCCGCAGGACGACAAGATGTGGTGCGGACCGGAAACCGCTGCGTCAGACGGGGAAACAGACCCATACGGCATTGATGGCTCGCGAGCAGGAATTGCAGGACACTGGTGCAGAGGGTAAGTCTGACGTTAATAGTAATAATCCTCTTTCCAATGTGTGTCACCAGGCGTCCCGTGAGGGCAACTTCGGGCGGGAACAGAAGGAAGATGACCGCCTTAAATATTGCTGGAGCCAAGTAGTACAGGTGGAGGGTAGAAACGGCCAGCCGCTACCCCACTCGTACATCACGGTGAAAAACGGGCTCCGGTACTACCACACGGAATGTCAGGGACAGGCCTGTGAGCTTTTGATGCTCCCAAGAACGAAGACGGGCTCTGTGATGCACCTAGCTCACACGCACCTGTTGGGCGGACACTTGGGGCCAAGGAACACGCTGGAAAAGATAAGGGACAGGTTCCATTGGGCGGGCCTGGAGGCGGAGGTACGACGCTTCTGTCAAAGTTGCCCCACGTGTCAACACACCACGCTAATGCTCCTTTTCAGCCAAGAGGCAATCCCGAAGGACCTGCTTACAGACCAAGGTTCACCATTTGTCTCTAAATTAATGGCGGATCTTTGTCGATTGTTGCAGGTAAAACACGCTAGGACGTCGGTATACCACCCACAGACAGACGGGCCTGTGAAGCGTTTTAATCAGACGCTGAAGCGAATGCTCCGATGGGTGGTAGACAAGCAGGGGAGAAACAGGGACCTCCTGCTCCCGTATGTATTGTTTGCTGTAAGGGAGACTCCACAAGCATCAACGGGGTTTACACCCTTTAAGCTCCTGTTTGGTAGGAGACCTCGGGGGCTGTTGGACGTAGTATAGTGAAAGAGCATATGGAACAGGTGCAGGCCGAGCAGCGGAGAGTGTACAACGGACCGGCTCAACCGAGAGAATTTAACCCGAGCGATCGAGTCCTACTGTTGGTCCCGACCTCGACCTGCAAGTTCTTAGCCCGTTGGCAGGACCCGTTCACAGTCCTCGAGAAAGTCGGCCCAGTGAACTACCGCCTGCAACAGCCGGGTAAGAGAAAAAATGCACAACCCTATCATGTTAATCTCTTGAAAAAATGGGTTGGGACTAACCCGGTGGTGTCAGCCCTCTGCATATCCCCCACAGATCCGCTGGAGTGTGCCTTGGTCAGCAGGGGGGAGAAGCTAATGCCAGCTCAACAACAGGACCTGACGGAACTTGTGGGCCAGTTTACGGACGTGTTCTCTGCAACTCCAGGTATGACCCACCTGGTGCAGCACGAAATTAAAACACCACCAGGGGTGATAATTCGTCAACGTCCCTACTGGGTAGCAGAGGCCCGCCGCCGTGCTATTGAAAAGGAGGTAGAGAAGATGCTGCACAATGGAATAATCGAGCACTCAACCAGCCTGTGGTCTAGCCCCATAGTGGTGGTGCCAAAGCCGGATGGAAGCTTAAGGCTCTGCAATGACTTCCGTAAGCTCAACCAGGTCTCGGAGTTCAACCCGCTACCCATAGTGGACGATCTCGTGGAACAGCTGGGAAGGGTCAGATTTATTTCCACCTTGGACCTGATGAAGGGGTACTGGCAGGTAGCGCTGACCCCGGAGGCCAGGGCTAAAATGGCTTTCAGCACGGCTAACGGTCACTGGCAGTGCTAAAATGGCTTTCAGCACGGCTAACGGTCACTGGCAGTACCGGGTCCTCCCATTCGGCCTCCATGGAGCACCAGTCACCTTCCAGGGGCTCATGGATATAGTCCAGCGGCCGCACCAGCACTTCGCAGCTGCCTACCTGGACGGCGTGTTTATACATTCTAGAACATGGGCAGACCACCTCCACCATCTAGAGCTCAGGAAGGCCGGACTGACGGCAAACCCACGGAAATGCCACTTGGGGCTGACGGAAGCACAGTATCTGGGATACCGTATTGGCAGGGGCCTTTTGAAGCCACAAAAAAAAGATAGACGCGGTGAAGGCATATCCCATCCCACATTGACGAAACAGGTACGTGCTTACTTAAGGTTGGCGAGCTATTATAGGAGATTCGTGCCTAACTTCTTCTGCATAGCATCCCCCCTCTCAGATCTTAAGAAGAAGGGACAGCCTGAGCAGGTCCAGTGGTCAGAGAGGGCAGAGCAGGCGTTTCAGGCGCTGAAGAAGGCGTTTACCAGCGAGCTGGTGCTGCAAAACCCCGACTTTAGTTTGCCATTCGTGGTCCACACAGACGCGTCAGAGACCAGTCTGGGAGCTGTCCTCTCACAAACTTCGATGGGGAAGAACACCCGGTGCTGTACGTCAGCAGGAAACTGACGCCAGTGAAACAAAGGTACGCTGCGGTGGAGCGAGAAGCCCTGGCCATCAAGTGGGCGGTTGAAGAACTGCGCTACTGCCTAGAGGGCCGACAATTCACCCTGGTGACGGACCATGCTCCTCTGCAATGGATGGTGAGAGCTAAAAATTCTAATGCCAGAGTAACCCGCTGGTTTTTGTCAATACAGGACTTCTTGTTCCAGGTACGGCACCGGGCTGGAAGCATGAACGGCAATGCAGACAATCTCTCACGAAAGCACGGTCTCTGGTCTCAATCTTTGCTGGCAGTAGGTTCGGAGCTCGGGGGGGGTACTGTGACGTTGGCATCATGTCCCGTTCACAAAACCAGGCAAGCGCTCCGAACACGACAGCGAGGTGGGTGCTGAATGGACAGCGCCATATCAGCACCCGTGTTGTGGAAAGCTGCAAAGCACATGGCAGCAGGGCGGAGCGGCATAACGTCAACTCTCCAAGCTCATCAAGGAGAAGGAGGAATATAAAAGGATCCACTAAGGAGCAGAGAGAGAGGAATGTTTGGCTCCCAACTAATGAATGGTTTGTTTCTCTTTTTCTCAACAGGAAGCAGCGACAGTGGCGGGAGCAGCGCGAGTTATCACAGCAAATATGCCGACCCTCTTCCAACGACTCTCTAAAGGTCTCTATGTGCCGAGGACACCAAGCACCCACCCGCCCAGACAGGTTTGGGACTCAGCTCTCCTCGGACAGGCCGTGGCTGCGAACAACACGTATTTGGAGCTGCGCTACGTTGGAAGCTCCGGCAGACGCGCCGTTAAGGACTAATTCACATTCCGATACAAATATCCGATACAAATATCTTCTACACTGAGTCTATCCCGAGGCGGCCCTTAACCAGCCAAAGATTACAAGAATGCTTTAAGACCACTGAGACTTTTGTTATCTTGGGAACACACTTCAAGTCATTTGAAATGTTGTACAGTTCTATTACATCCCCAAGATGGTATCTAACTTGTTCCTGTTGTTTGGCCCTTGTTGCAAATTGTGTAAGATGATGTAAAATCAACCAACTTTTCAGCATCCACTAGTTCAGTGGCCTGTGCAAGATGTAGGACATCAACTTGATAAGCCATGACAGTTTCATCAAAGCATATAGTTTGAAATGGTTGATATTCTAAACAATAAAGCTTAGACTCCACAAGAAAAATGTTTTTGACCAGTCCAAATTCTGGCATATGATCATTTTGTACTTTGGCAAAGATCATAGACTTCTGAGTTACATATTTATTACCATTTATCACAAGCCATTTGACTGATACAGCATGGTTAACTTCACTGAAACCTAGATAGCCCCTTAATTTTCCACGCAAATATTGTAGCTCCTTAACCTCAGATTGTCAGGCTGGATTCAGGTAGACGGAAACCGAAGTAGAAACCGAAGTAGTCACTCTGACTCTCTCCGACGCTATCTGACTTATTCTGACACCATGAATAAAGATGGAAAGGCTAAACGTATCCGGGCATGGATCACGTATCAGCTGCAGTTTTGAAAGGTAATTTGTTTATACTTGTCTACTTTTCTCCTTAGCAATTTCACTAGCAAACGTTAGCTAATATCAGGTTGAATTGGGCAGTTGGTATGCTAGCTAATTTGAAGCAAGGTGCAGCAGTTAATAACAGTATGTTCATTTGTTGAAAATACTTAAACTTTGGAAAAATCCCCCTAACCCTAACCCCTTTTTATTTTTTATTTATTTTTGCCAGAAGTAATGATAATGTGTTAATGTGCCCTTATGATAACATTGGCCATTTCAGTGCTGAGTTAACATTATATATCTTATGTAACTAACATTTGCAATACTTTTAGATAGCGAAACAAAAGAAATAACAAAAAACAGAGAACATAACATTTTTCAGGCAACAAGTTTTTTTTTTTACAATAGTTTACAGTTAAAAATATGTTTAATTTCATGTATCACAATAAGTAACTCATATGTATATAAGTGACTGTCTTGATGCAGTTTTAAGCCAAGGTCAGGTTGATTAAAAAAAGATTCATATTTTCATTAGTTATTTATCAGTGGCCAGTCAGGGGATGATGAAAGTCAATAAAGACAATATCTGCTGGGCAACTGGTTTGAGAGGAAAGTACACGGACTTGGAGTAGTGAGCAGGGGCAGAGGGGAACTGAGCAGCAGACTGTGTTAATATCAACATGACAATTTGTGATTATAAACTATGTTAATAGTTGAAGTATAATGTTTACCATATTGTTTAATGTGTTTTTCAGCTGCTAATATAAGCACAGGGATGCTGTCCAGCCTCTCTAAAGAGGATTTGCGTGATCTCTTTCCGGGGCCTGAGCACTTCTTTAGAAGGCAAGCCATTTGGAGACTTACTCATGAGGAAAATTAGGTAATGTAGGTTTGACATTTGGTAGACATTTAGTCTAACAATGCAGTGTTTTTTTTGTTTGTTTTAGTTTTTTTTGTTTTTTTTTTATCAAAAGATGTATTTCCTGGCCAACATACGATTATCGAAAGATAATTTTGGGGGTTGTTTTTGCCTTACAGTTAATACTGAATAAATGTACTTCATGTCTTAAACAGGGTCAAGAATCAGACCCATGTAGACCTGGCACCTGCTATGAGACCTGCGATTTCAACCATGCCCCCTTTCCCTCTTCCTCCAGCCCCTTTCCTCTCAAAGAACCCACCCCTCCCCATCTCCTGACCCTTCTCCAAACCCAAGAGACCTATATCCTTTCCAAAGTTATTCGCTGTCGATTAATCAGAAATACAGTAAAAAGCATGATTTCGATTAAGAGAGCAGCAGGGGATGGCTTTCATTATCCATGCAGCCATGAACTCACAGTAATGGCAAAGCATCTCATAGAGTACTACCCAATGCTGAAGGTCAAATCTGCAGCCAGTGGAACTGAGTGGGTAAGTCATGTAGGGTGTCCACCCAATGGCCCAACGACGGAATCCGCTGGTGTGGGTGAGGGTATGCTGCGTGTTAGTACTTCTCAGCGGCTGTAAAAGATTACTCAAATAGATTGCACTTTGTTACATTAATCCAATTTTAACCTCTAATCTGACTCCAATTTATAATAAAGATTTAACTTGAATATCTCTAATTCAAGCTGATCACTTTATTGGTTGTACTTCTTCTTTAATTTTAATAGATTAGTCTAAGCATTCTGTCTTTTCAATTAATCATTTATTATGGTCCTGGAGTCGCTTAGAACCTTGTGCTCGGCTAACTATACCTGCTCACGGAGGCACATTGGCCAGTCCAAATCTTAGTCAGAGGATATAACGGTAAACTAATATTCTTTAAGTAGGCCGCTCAATGCTTGCTTATTCATAAAGAACAATTGATTTAGTTACTTGGTCATAACTTGCTAAGTCAGTGATAGCCGCTACACATGCTCATGGACACAAACTCGCCAGACTGTCCCTTAGTCAGAGTATATAACGGTAAACCAATATTCTTTAAGTAGGCCACCCAATGCTTGCTCATGCATAAAGAATACTGTATTTAGTCACTTAGTTATAACTTGCTAAAGTCAGAGATTGTCAGAAATCAGATGGTCCCAGACGTTGTGCTCTATGCTCCATCCGTTCATGAGCCTTCAGTTTGTACTATCCTGGTCACAGATTTGTGGTAACGCCAGACTACATAATCAACTAGATATAAATGATTTCAGGAAATTTCAGAGTTAATCAAGAATTTTACATTTATTTGCCAGGCAATTGACACTAAACAATTGTCACATCTAAAACAAATAATAGAAGAAAGTTACATAACATGATCAACATTAAACCAAATAATTTAGCAATGCAGTTTGCTAGAGAAATGTTAAAGAATCACAATACCTGGCAATAGAGACACACAGAGACTGTGTGGGAAGTTCTGACTATCGAATGCTTCCTTGAGTGTTTCGCCAAATTTCCTTAAATACCCAAATCATCGTAAACACTTTCTAAATTCAAAGTGATAAAGGTTTTGCACACCCTTTCTTGGGACAGGATGTGACCTAAAAACCAAATGTCACCTAGACCACCTGGTAAGGATCTTCTCCGGGGCAACCCTTATGTCAGAAGAACAGAATTTCCCCAAACCTGGGGTCTGTTCTACTGATATGGGACTGAGATCATATTTCCAATCACACTGAGACCTTTAAAATGATACTAAACATGTGAAGGTAAAATGTATACATTCCTAAATTGTAATTATTACATTATGCAAGTAAAGTAGCTTGAATTCCGGGACCTTCTCAGTCACCTTTCCATGATCCGGCCATCTGCCCAGGAGGGAAAGAGGGGGGCTCAAGGATGGGTGACTGGGCAGTTGAACAAACGGCTTTCTCTCCTCAGATCAAAGAGATCCTCTCCTCAGATTAGAAGGTTTATTGTTTTGTTGCATGGTAGTTCTCGGGGTCTGGCCTCATGAAGTTGCATGGCAGTTCTCGGGGTCTGGTACCATGAACAGATCTGACCCTCCTTACAGTTACTAGTCAGGTATTCATTACATTTCCAAACACAGTACTGTTATATATCTGGCAGCCAAGGTGCAAACATATGACACTCAGACTAGGAGGAATGTGCTTCATTCCTCCTAGTCTGGAAGCGACACCTTTAAGGAAGAAGCCATGAGGCCTTAGCTTTCAGAGCATCCAGGAGACATCTAGTGATGAGACCGATGAGTCCACTTCCTCAACTTTGATCTTGGAGAGAATCACCACATTCTAGATGCAGTACCTCAGAGGTAATCTAGAAAAATAGTCACTGCAGGTGTATGTGTAATGCCAAAGTCTTTTGCAGGTCCACAAAATTGTATGGAATTTTGAAAGTCAGACTTTTTTGCATTTCTGCAAATATTTAACAATAAAAGTTTTGATAGGAATTTAAATGCTAAAAGATGTTTAATTTAGAAGATAGAGAAAGTTTTCAGTTTGTCTTAACGGTTTGGATAGGTGGTGAATACCTGACTAGTGACCTGACCCATTCTGTACACATTCATAATATTGGGACTACTGACTTACCCATTCACCTCCAGTGGTTTTGTCTTCCCCACCTAATGTTGTAACAAATCTTTACCAGGAACTACATCAGGAACTACTGAGAGCTGACAGAATCAGGCGAGACATTATAAAACTCTACAGGAGATGTACAAAACCAAGGCCAGGCCCAACAAGAAGGATGTTTCCCAGCTCCTGGACCTTGAATTTCAAACAAAATGGGCCTTCATTGACTCTGATGCCATTAAGGAGTAGGACAGACCATACAAAGATACTTGAAGCTTATCCCTGTTTTAGAGAACTATATCATGTAAAAAAAAAAAGTATTCATTTTAAGTACTTAAAATTAATACAATGAATATTTTTTTTATTGTCAGTATAAAAATCCACATATAAAGAGGTTCACAATGTAATAGAAATCCACAGAATTAAAATTAGCAGTTTTCATCATTTGTGAACTTCAGACTGCAGATATTCTTTTTTTAAAAATGTAATGTAAATGTCAGGCTGGTATCAAGCAGACGAAACCGAAGTAACTATAACGAGGTTTAATAGTCTTTAAACAGAATACAAACAGCCAGGCAGTAGCCGTACTGGAAAACGGGTGTAGTCCGTAATAGAACCAGTAAACGGGTAAAGTCCATAGAATGGGTAGTCCATGAATGATCTCCAGAATGCACTGTAGAACAGACGATGAGTGAATGAGAGTGAGGGCCTTAAGGAGGGAGAGAGATGATGGAAAACAGGTGACGGTGATTAGTAAGTAGGTGAGGTGCTGCGAGCGTGCTGGGTGCTGAGGGAAGGCATGGCCGGTGGTTCCCTGACAGTAAAACAGCTAACTTGTGAGAATTCATTCTCATATTAACCAGGATAATGCTTCCTAGGCCTCCAGCTAGATTATGTAAAATTTCAAGTGTTTAACAAACTCTATGATTGATGATATCACTTTTCTGTAACCCCATTGCCCTCTTTCTCTGTTTCTCACCCCTCTCTGGCTATCGGTATGTTTTTTTTCAGATCATGGATGAATCGTATTCTTGATCGAGGGAACTCTCACTGCATACCTGACCTGAAGACCCGCTTTTATGAGAAGGCACAGTTTTATGGAGTGTTTAAAAAGGTCATGAAAGCGCCACAGCAGGACAAAGGTAATTGCTGGCTTTGTTGACAATGTAGAATCCCAAGAACATATTAATTTTTTTTTATATAACTCACTGCAGTAAGTCAAATTACTTACATTTTTTTTTTTTTAGCAGTGAAGCACTCACTTGCCTTGATAAAGGCTTTACCAGATATGTTCCCTTCACCTGTGGCTCCAACCAAGAAGTTAGGACATACAAGTGAAGCTATGTTTCATGTCGAGATAAAAGCATATGAGCATGAATGAGAAATTTCAGATTACTTCACCATAAGATACAAGTGTGAATTGTCTTTGTGGTAATATTTGTTTTTCTCTGTGTTTGTATCAGTCTGCAGAAGATCCAAACACCTTTCTTCAGGGGAGACCCCTCTTCAGCCCTGTCGTGATTGTCTGTGAAACCAATTGTTTGCTGGTCATTGGAACCATGCCTGTGGTGACCTACCCAAAAGAGGACATCTGTGCTAGCGTGATGTATCTCATGGCATGTTATTATGCCTTTCACCTCACATATCCTAAGTGCATTGCCACACTGCTCTCTGTGCTCTAGACAGAAGTCCTCTTGGATGCCATCCATGACAAGGACATGACTTCGTCATATAGAAAGTCTATCAAATCAAATCAATCAAATCAAATTGTATTTGTCACATGCACATACATACAGGGTACGACATGCAGTGAAATGCTTATTACGACGGGAATAGGATGGGGAGAAAAATAATACAAAGAAAAAAAAGAAGACTGATAAATAAAGTATAAAAACTATATAAAATAAAATATAAGAATATATAAAGATATAAAGATAGATATATGTATATGAAAGAAAAGGATGTATATACAAAAAAATGCTTATGGCAGTAAACAGTGAAACAGTAAACAATAGACAATTTAAGGTGGTTTAGATTGTCCATAAAGTGTCCGTGTGCGGTATGATGTGGTGTAAAGTGTCCATAAAGTGTCCGTGTGCGGAATGGTGTGGTGTAAAGTGTCCGTGTGCGGAATGGTGTGGTATAAAATATAAAGTGCACTGTGCTGTGCGAGTCCAGAGTTTAAAGTGTCGTGGTGCGAAAGGTGAGATATGTACAGAGAAGTGTGATGATGGAGAGAGTGGGCCAGTTTTTAGATCCTGGGTGTCTCCTGGTTTAAACTCCGAATGGCCTGTGGGAAGAAGCTCCTCCTCATTCTCTCTGTGTTCGCTTTCAGGGAGCGGAAGCGTTTCCCTGACCGCAACAGAGAAAAGAGTCCATTATTGGGACGGCTGAGGTCCTTCATAATCTTCCTGGCTCTGGTCCGGCACCGCATGCTGTAAATGTCCTGCAGGTTAGGGAGCTCGGTGTGGATGGTACGTTCAGCTGAACGCACCACCTTCTGGAGGGCTCGCCTGTCCTGCATGGTGCTGTTCCCGAACCAGGAAGTGATGCTACCCGTCAGAACGCTCTCAATGGTGCAGGTGTAGAAAGTCTTTAGCACCTGAGAGGGAAGTTTAAAGTCCCTTAAGCGTCTCAGATGGTACAGACGCTGCCGGGCCATCTTCACCAGGGTGTTGATGTGACAGGACCAAGACAGGTCCTGTGTGATGTGAACACCAAGGTAGCAGAAACTGTCCACTCTCTCCACTGGGGTCCCGCTGATGTTTAGCGGTTGGTATGACCGCTCCTGCTTCGTGCTGAAGTCCACGATCAACTCCTTAGTCTTGTTGACGTTCAGGAGAAGGTTGTTCTCCTGGCACCATCTGTCCAGGTTTTTAACCTCCTGTAGGTAGGCCGTCTCGTCGTTGTTGGAGATCAGGCCCACCACAACGGTGTTGTCAGCAAACTTGATGATGGTGGTGGAGTTGGAAGTGGCCACACAGTCATACGTGTACAGTGAGTACAGCAGGGGGCTCAGAACACAACCCTGGGGAGCTCCAGTGCTGAGGGTGAGGGTGGATGAAGTGTGTTTTCCCACCCGTACGGCTTGTGGTCTGTCTGTCAGGAAGTTAGAGATCCAATGACACAGCGGCAGGCTGAGTCCCAGGACCTCCAACTTAGAGGTGAGTGTGGAGGGAATTATGGTGTTAAATGCTGAACTGTAGTCCACAAACAGCATCTTTGTATAATTCCCATTTCTGTGGTCCAGGTGGCTCATCATAGTGTGGAGGAGATGAGCAATGGCGTCCTCAGTAGAACGGTTCTGACGGTAAGCGAACTGTAGTGAGTCCAGTGTGTCCGGTAGTGAGGCAGTGATGAAGTCTCTGACCAGTCTCTCGAAGCACTTCATCACTACTGAGGTCAAGGCTACAGGGTGGTAGTCGTTAAGGCAGGCGGGCTGGGGTTTCTTCGGGACAGGAACAATGCTGGACTGTTTGAAACATGAGGGGACAACAGACTGTTCCAGTGAGAGGTTCTCAGTGAACACCAGTGCTAGCTGGTCAGCGCAGGCTTTCAGAACCCGACCTGTGATGCCATCTGGTCCTGCTGCCTTCCTGGTATTCATTCTCTTGAATGCCCTCCTCACGTCATGCTCCGAGATGGTGAACGTGTTTACCTCTCCCGCTCTCTCGGCGTGCACGCTGGTTGTGCCGCTAGCGCTGCTAGCTTGGTTAGCTGCAGCCTCGAAACGAGCGTAAAAGGTGTTTAGCTCGTCTGCCAGAGAAGCGTCCGCATTCACCATTTTAGAAGATGGTGTTCTATAGTCCGTGATTGTTCTTAGTCCCTGCCACAGGCTCCTAGAGCCACGATGTTGGAACTGTGACTCTAGTTTCCTCCCGTAGTGCCGCTTTGTATCCTTCACCGCTCTGCGAACACTGTAAGACGCAGCCTTGTACTCGTCCATGTCCCCAGTGTCGAGCCCCGTGTTGTAGGCAACGGAGCGGGATCTCAGAGCGTCGTGGATGGTTTTATCCACCCACGGCTTCTGGTTGGGAAACTTTCTGATAGTGTTTTTTTGCACCGTTTCATCCGCTAGTTTCCCGATGAATCCCACAACCGCTTCCGTAAACATGTTGACGTCATCAGAGCTGCACCTGAACATGTCCCAGTCTGTGTCATCCAAAGCGTCCTGCAGAGCGGCCATCGAATGGTCAGTCCAGCGCCCGACCTCCCTCTGAACCGGAGCTTCCTGTTTCAGCCTTTGTTTGTAAACAGGCATGAGGAAGATGGCGGCATGGTCCGATTTCCCAAACGATGGACGTGATTGTGCCTTGTAGCTGTTCTTGAATGGTGTGAAACAGTGGTCCAGTGTCCTTTCGCCCCTGGTGGGGCAGGTGATGTGCTGATGAAAGTTTGGTAGTGGGCGCTTGAGGTTGGCACTGTTGAAATCTCCGACCACAATGAGCGCAGCGTCCCGATGCTGTGTTTGGTGAAGTGTTAGTGTTTCGTGTAAGTCCCATACTGCAGTGTCCGTGCCCGCTTGAGGTGGAATATAAACGGCACTGACTATGACCGAGCTGAATTCCCGAGGTAGATAAAAGGGCTGGCATTTGATGGTCAGTAGTTCCAGGTTTGGTGTGCAGGAGCGTTAAAGAGGAACAATGCTCACGTTGTTGCACTAGTGGTTGTTTACCATCAGACACACTCCACCTCCTCTTGACTTCCCCGACTCCAGTGTTCTGTCCATGCGGTAAACCGAGAAAAACTCGGCCGGCTGGATGGCGTGGTCCAGTTCCGCTGGGTTCAGCCATGTCTCGGTGAAGCAGAGAAGGTTGCAGTCCCGAATGTCCCTCTGGAACTTGACCCTTGCCCTGAGGCCGTCGAGCTTGTTCTCCAGTGACTGGACGTTGGCTAACAGGATACTAGGTAAGGGAGCGCGGTGTGCCCTCAGCCTGTTCCTGATGCCGGCTCGTTTCCCTCGTGGACGCCGGTACGGGTCGCGTCCTTTTTTCTCCCTCAGGATCTCGCTCGGCCAGCATGGGTCCAGGTTTAAAAGCAGCGAAAGGTGAGTGCATTGTACACCAATAGATATGAGTGTCTCTGTCATATCTAATGATGTCCATCTTGTGTAGATGGAACTGTAACTAATTAAATAAAAGTATAAAATAAACAAAAAAAGAGAAAACGTAGCCGGAGCAGTTGTGACGGCAGCCGACCTCACCGGCGCCATCATGATCTAGATGTCTAGAGAGATCCCACGTTCCTGTCTCAGGGCCATGTTTTGGGAGTTCCTTAGCACACTAACGACGAACACATCCCTCACAGGTTGGGGAGCTTGCATGAACAGACACTCTGCAAATGGTCTTTCGGGAGGGCCCCATCTGCCTAGAAACCACTGCTGGCTGTGCTTCTAGCTCTGTAGCATAAACCATCATGTCATGTGACCATCATGTCATCATGTGTTGGTCCAGTCGGACAACACCTCGGTGGTCTCTTATATGACCACCAGGAGGGTCTGCGCTCACGCCTCTTGTATAAGCTGGCACTTTGGATCCTCCTGTGGGCTCAGGGGAAGCTGCTCTCCTTAAGGGCAGCGTATATCCCAGATCATCTCAAAGAGTGAGCAGATGTTCTTTTGAGGCTACGCCTGTACGGCTTTCCCCCCGTCATGCTGCTTCAGGGAGTTCTGGAGAGAGTTCGCCGAGGCGGAATCTGACTACTCCTGGCTGCCACACTGTGGCCAGGCAGACCATGGTTTGTGGACCTGGTAGCCCTTTTTGAACACCCTCCCTGGGAGATTCCTCTCAGGAGGGATGTTCTCTCTAGACAGGGGGCACAATAGTTCACCCCCGCATAGAGTTGTGGAGATTCCAGTCTCCCTCCACAAAGAGGTTGTATGCCGCTAGATGGCACCTGTTCAGTGTATGGTGCGATTAGCACCAATTCGATCCAGTTAGCTGCCTGGTTGGTTCAGTGCTGGAATTCCTTCAAGAACAGTTCGCCAAAGGGCATTCTCCGTCTACTCTCAAAGTCTACGCATCTGCTGTTTCAGCATATCATGCCCCCCTGGTGGGGCAATCACTTGGTAGAGACCCGCTGGTGACAGGTTTTCTTTGTGGCACCCCCAGTGCAACCTAGAGTGCCTGTGTGGGCCTGAGCCCCCCTTCAAGCCATTGGCTGAGGCATCCTGAAGTTTCCTCACAATCAAGACTGTGTTTCTCCTGGCCATTTCCTTCCTTAAGAAAGTCTGGGATCTTCAGGCCCTCTCTGTGGGCCCTTCATTTCTGGAGTTTTCAGGCCCAGACCAGGAAAGGCTAAACCGGCTGTGTCCAGTGCGAGAATTGGACATATATGCCCACAGAACGAGTCTGTGGAGGAAGTCGGAACAGTTTTTCATCTTCTATAGTCCTCCAGGAGAGGCCTCCCTGCGAACAAGAAGACGCTAAGGCTTGGGCCTCTGGAGTTTCCCTCAATAACATCTGCACCGCTGTGGGCTGGTCTACCCTGCTGACCTTGTAATGTTTTATAACCTTGACCTCAGTGCCACTCCTGACTCCTCTGTTCTTCAACCTAGCTGTGCACACAAGGCAGGGACTGGTCAATCTGGCGATAGTGGAACCTCGTTCCCCTTTGGGGTGTTGACACAGCTCGAGTTCCTGAAAGGGAACATTTTCAGGTTACACATGTAACCCTGGTTCACTGAGGAAATGAGATGATGCGTCTCCAGGCCACACTGCAGCACTTCATTCCCTTTTCAGAAGCTAGTGCTGGCTTCACTCCATGTTCTTTTATAGCTTCCTGGTCATGATGTCACCCTGCCAGTGATGCCTTTCCATGCTTTCCAATAGACAGGTCACACATGCGATTCAGAGCGTGGACAATAAGGAAGCATTCCCAAAGCATTGTTGACACAGCATCTCGTTCCCTCAGGGAACCAGAGTTACATACGTAACCTGGAGACGTTCTTCCTTCGTTATCAGAAAACAGTGTGGCAATGTTTTATTATGAATATTGTAAAATCTGTTACTTCAACATCCTCAAAACATCCTCGAAATGTTACAGGTAAAATGTTCTAGCTTTGTTTACATTTAATATTATAGAAACATTATTTAAAATTAAAAAAAGCATCCTTAAATCATTTCTTCAAACATTACATTCAAATCTTGCATTTAAAACATTGACCAAACTTTTAGAGAATGTTAGTTAAATTTCTGGGAATATTAGAAGGCTAGCGGGGCTACCCTTTTTCTCACTCTGTATGTTTACAGTTCCTGTAGAGTGAGAAGGGAAACACCAGTAATCAATTTCAGCCTAACCATCTGCTGTAGTCTTCTAATGTCTGATTATGTAGCTTGGAGGATGGAGCCGCCAGGAAGGAGGAAAAAAGGAAGACCAAGGAGAAGGTTTTTGGATGTGGTAAGGGAAGACATGCAGGTAGTTGGTTTGAAAGAGGCAGATGTAGAGGATATCAACAAGCTCAACAATATCATCTGTGTTAACATAAATTTCGAGCTGTTTACTCAGTTTCACTATTTTCTGTCCAATTTCTTTCACTTCAGTCTTTGTCAAACCCCTTAAAGTTATTCACATATGCACGCAACAATTGTAATTTTTTTTTTTCATCTGAGGTGACCATCATATCTCTGAAATGTCTTTAGTCGAGTGGATGTCGTTTGAGGTCTGACTGTATTCATCTTCACAGTTAAGACTCTAGACAGCAGTGATGCAGGAAGTGTCCTCCATCTGTCAACATCTCTTGTAAGCTTTTGAAAGAATATATACGTACAATTTCTTTTAGAGAAGACTATAAAGATCCCAAGGTAAATTATCTGATTTGTGATTGGGATAGCTTTTATCTGAATACTGTGAGCTTTTTTGTTTAATAGTAGAAAAGATGATTTGGACCAATTTATTATATATCCAAATTTCCCAAAACAATTATGTGTTTCAAGTATGTTTTGGATTCCACTAAAAATGTCATCTGTATAGAGAGATAGTATGCTGGGTACCCTTAATTAGAATAGAACAGATTTGATCTTGTCTTATTTTTTGAGCTAGAGTTTCGAGGGATAATGCAAATAACATTGGTGAGAGGGGGCATCCTTGCCTCGTTCCTCTTAAGATATCAAATGATTGTAAGTGTAAGCCGTTTGTTGCTATAATTGCTGATGGATTAGTATGAATTATTTGTACCCTATTAATAAATTTCTCGTCAAACTCAAATTTACCTAGCACCCTCCATAAATAATCCCAATTTAATCTATTAAAAGCTTTATCAGCATATAAGGAAAAAGGGGAATTGTTTTTTTACTTTCATTACCTACATGTAGTAACCAACGAATATTGTCTGCAGCCGAACAGTGTGGAATAAAGCCAGATTGATCACTGTGAACGTCTCTAGGTTACGTATGTAACCCTAGTTCCCTGAGGGAACAAGACAATTCATCGCAACACTTTGGGAACACGACCACACTCTGAAATAATGTGTGTATTCAGTCAAAATTGGACGCGGGCCATCACCGGCGTGGTGAGGTCGTGACCAGGAAGTAGAAAATGCACACGAAGTGAAGCAGTGTGGCCTAGAGACGCAGCGTCTTGTTACCTCAGGGAACTAGGGTTACATACGGAACCTAGAGACGTTCCCATTCAGGAACTCGAGCTGCGTTGCAATGCTTTGGGAACGAGTGTCCAATCACGCCAAGCTGACCAGTCCCTGACTAGTGTGTAAGGCACAGCTAGGTTGAAGGACAGAGGAGCCAGTAGTGGCACAATGGTCTGGGTTGTAAAACCGGACAAACGGTCAGCGTGGTGGACCAGCCAGCAGCCTTGCAGATGTCTTGGAGGGGTACTCCAGAGAACCAAGCCTTAGAGGCTGCCACACTCTGAGTCAAGTGTTCTCTGACCCCAGATGGAGCAGGGAGACCAGAGGACTCATAGGAGGATGCAATGGCATCAAAGATCCATTTGCTCAGTGTCTGCTTATTAGCAGGGAGGCCTCTCTTCGGAGGGCCATAGCAGATGAGCAGTTTGTCGGACTTCCTTCAGGGACTCATCCTGTGGACATAGGTGTCCAGTGCTCACACTGGGCACAGCCGGTTCAGTTTTGTACCTGTTCTAGGGTAGAAAAAAGGCACTGGCCATACCTGAAGGGGGCCACAGAAAGGGCCTGCAGGTCTCCGACTCTCTTGAGAGAGCAGATGGCCAACAAGAATGCAGTCTTATTGGAGAGGTGCCTCCAAGATGCCTCGACCAGGCATGGAAAAAGGCCTTGCCCATGACCTGGACACCTCAGTGTGCAGGTCGGGAAAGAACAGAAGTCACCGACATGGAGGTTGCAACAGCCTTGTGCTTCACTTGTTTGCTTAAATTTTAAATTTTTAATTTTTTTGTTTTCTGTCTCAAACAATATACACAACACACAGAGCGCTTCATGAACAAACAGAAGCTGGCGCTGGCTTCACTCCATGTGCGTTTTATACATCCTGTTTTTGATGTCACCCCGTGACCAATTTTGACTGATTACACACATTATTTCAGAGCGTGGACAACGCGGTCGCGTTCCCAAAGTGTTGCAACGCATCTCGAATTGCTGAAAGGGAATTAATTTACAAATATATTTTTCAAGATGTATAGCTAAAACCCTAGCATATACTTTTCGATCAGAATTTTTTCAACGACATTGGCCTAAATTAAAAAATTTAGTATGATACTTATCTTTATTGGAACTAAAGGGATTAGAGCTGTATTCATTTGTTTTTCAAAGTGACCCTTTTGGACTACTGCATTTATTGCAGCATGCTTAATTGGTCCTAATAGATCCTAAAAATTAAATATTAAATCTGGAGAAATCTAATCTGGTCCGGATGATTTTTCCTTCTTTGCCGTTTTCAATGCTGCATACAGCTCATCAAGTGTTATAGGTTGGCTCATTTGCTGAGATTCACTTTGTGTTAATTGTGGTAGATCAATGTTATGTAATAATTATAACACTCAACCATATCTATACTATCCTTAGGCTGATAAAGTTCTTTAAAAAGTTTAGCAAAAATGTCCTCTCTTGGGTTGGTTATTATAGGCCTTTTGTAGGTGAATAAATGGTATCAATAATAGCATTAGCTTCACTTTGAGTTGTAGAGCCAATAACTTGATGGGTCTCAGCCTATTAAAATAATAGTTCTGACAAACTCTATGCATAATAAATTCAACCTTTCTTCCAAGCAGATCATTAAACCTCGGATCTGGAACTCTTTACTTCACCTTTAACTGATTTCGAGAATTTCTTCTTCAACTCTGTTTCTTGGGAGAGGTAAATTTGTTCTAATGTTTTAAATTGTGCTTTTCTTACTTTATTTAATTGAGATAAAAAAAGAGAGCAAAATCTCTAATTAAGCCTTTTGTAGCCATCTATACCATCATGTGATCAGAATCTTGAAGAAGAGCTGTATTAAATTGCCATCTTGCCAACTTTGTCAGCAGTGGGTTGTTGGCATATTACAGAAGATAGGATTTGGGTTGCTCTAAACACATTTTGAATTCATGAGAACATAGAATATAAACTAACTGATGGATTTTGAACATACCATACATCTAAAAGATTAAAGTTTTGCAGAAAATACTTAAAATTTGCTGATGTTCTTACTTGTGAATTTTTCAATACAGTGGTGGATTTATCAAGCATTAAATCTGCAAGTGCGTTCATGCGTCCTCCTATAATGAGTGCATACTCATAACAGCAACAACTGATTTGTTAATCAAAAATTGCTGGGGCATTGACAGACATAAACGTTATTTACTTACCTTGAATACTTGTACAGAAATAGCTTAACCTACCAAATTTATCATTACTACATTTTTCAATAACAAGAGGGAGGTTTCGTTTAAGGGACCTCTTTGTTTTTGTGCCGTCACTGGATGAAGCAATGACTTTATAAAATGTATTTTGTACATGAGGAACATCAGTTGCTTTTATATGAGAATCTTGGACTAAAGCCACATCTACACATCTACACATTGCTGTCCATAAACTGTCCAGAAACTTTGTTCTTTTTATAGGACTATTTAAACCTCTGATGTTAACAG
Organism: Silurus glanis; assembly: GCA_014706435.1. Classification (NCBI taxonomy): domain Eukaryota; kingdom Metazoa; phylum Chordata; class Actinopteri; order Siluriformes; family Siluridae; genus Silurus; species Silurus glanis. The sequence goes on from JAAIIK010000054.1 coordinate 11,309,539, forward strand.
ATAAAATTTTTATATTAACCATTGTCAAAGAGACTGTAAACTTGAACTATATTAAAAGTTAAATAGTGAGTTGTTTTATACATGATTTCTTTGATTGCAAATTTCATTACTAACATAAAAGAAGAAATACATGGCTGGACAAAACTCAGCCCTTTCCCACCCCTTGACTGCTGGCTCTTCCCCACCACACAGGTCGGTTCATGTCCATCTCATATGGATTGACATCGGCAACAGTCAACTGCAGTTGTCAGCGTTGTCAGCGTTGTCAGCGATCTGCAGTCGGAACTTCTCTGCTTCTTGTTATGAAAAAGACAATTTCTCAGTTATGCATAACGTGTGTGGAATTTTTGATAGATATCATTGCAGTCATTTTATACTTATCATTTAACATTTAATCAAATATTATTTAATGGACTTATTATAGTTTTAATTAACTCACTCGCTTACAGGATAAACCTTAAACCCTTCTTAAACCAGCTTATTTGCTTGCGCACAAATAACCAAAACAGAGACCAGTTAGAAAAAGACCACCGTGTTTATTTATTGAACTCAAGTTAATCTATGTGAGGACAATCCATGTGCTTAAAGGAAAGCAGTTACAGGAAGGAAAAGGAGAACTGGGGCGACCAAGAAACTCAGCCATGGCGGGAAAAGGGCCCAGATCAAACAGGTCAGGAACCATCCCAGGTTCAGAATCAGACTGGGAATCAGACACAGTCTGAATGCCAACATCCTTAAAAGAAGGAGGAGAAGTGATGTGTGGATGCGAGGAAGAATCAGGAGAAACAGTGTCATCAGGAAGATTGTCCAAGTAAAGAGACAGTTCGTCAAGCAGACGATTTATCTGGTTGTGTCGACGGGCAGGAAGACGAGCCCTGGGATAGGGGGTCTGAGGACCTGCGTCTAGTAGCTTTAACACGAGCTAGAACACATGAGAAAGGATAAGGAGGTCAATAGATAGCATAGTGGCAACTAAGTAGGGAAAGACCAGTCCAGTACGCTAGGTACTGAACTAGTGCACAACTAAGCATAAGAAAGCATATAAGGCAAGACACGCAGTATAATCAAGACACGAAGACACAAAGTATAATCAACTATAATCATACTTAAAGAAAAGATGCATAAAGGCATTAAAATAAAGGTTTAAGAAAGAGAAAGAAACAATAGAATAAGGTAAAATGAGAGAAGAGACTTACGCATGATCAGTGAGGGAAAAACTGTCAAAAGAGTGGAAGATAATCCAAGTGATGTTGCTTCAGCAAGTGCCAAGACAAGAATGAGGGGAATAAGACAAGTTTTAAAAAAAATAAAGCCCAAATGGGCCCGAAAATAATGGGATATGAAAAAGAGAGATCACGTGGGGGAAATGACGACAGGAAAGGGAGGAACCAGGAGAAATTGGAAATAATGGGATTTGAGAAATACCACGTGATGGGTAAAAATTAGTGGGAAGGGCTTAAGAAATCAGCATCTTAGAAATAATGGGATTTGGAGTATGAATATGTAAATTAAGAAGGGAGGTGCCTAGAGGTGCCTGCAAATAAATAGAGGGCAGCCCCAGCAGTCAGAGCAGTTCTTTGGAACAGTTGCTGTTGGAGTATCTTCAAGACCGGTCTGAAGACTTCTTTATCAGGATTTAAGTTGTTACTTTTATTTTTGTTGAGCTCTGATTTTGGGAAACTACCTAAGAATTTCAAGTGGAAATCACCTTAGGTGATGTATACTGTTAGGTTTCGGGGACTTTCCATTTGAAGCGCTTGCAAGCATCTATCTTTCTGGAAAAGGATTATTCTTGGATTATAACAAAGTGAAGGCGAGGAAGACCATCCCTCCTCCCACTGACCAGGTGCTCTGTCTAACCACAGTTGAAGTGAGGAAAACTCTATGCAGAGTTAACCCACGGAAGTCTGCTGGTCCTGACAACATTCCTGGCAGAGTGCTCAGGGAATGTGCAGAACAGCTAGCGGATGCCTTTACTGACATCTTCAACATCTCCCTGAGCAGTAACGTTGTTCCCACGTGCTTCAAGACAACGACCATCGTTCCTGTGCCGAAGAAGTCTACCATATCCTGCCTCAATGACTATCATCCCGTCGCGCTCACTCCCATCGTGATGAAGTGCTTCGAGAGGCTCGTCATGAGGCACATTAAGACCCAGCTTCCACCCTGCCTGGACCCCATGGAGTTTGCGTATCGTCCAAACCGTTCCACGGACGATGCTATCTCCACAACCCTCCATTTAGCCTTCACCCACCTGGATAACAAGGACTCATATGTACGAATGCTGTTCATTGACTTCAGCTCAGCATTCAACACAATCATTCCTCAGCACCTGATTGAGAAGTTGAGCCTACTAGGCCTGAACACCTCCCTTTGTAACTGGATCCTGGACTTCCTGACTGAGAGACCTCAGTCAGTACGGATTGGGAACAGCATCTCCAGCACCACCACATTGAGCACTGGGGCCCCCCAGGGCTGTGTGCTCAGTCCACTGCTGTTCACTTTGCTGACTCACGACTGTGTAGCAATGCACAGCTCGAATCATATCATCAAGTTTGCTGATGACACGACCATGGTGGGTCTAATCAGCAAGAACGACGAGTCAGCATACAGAGAGGAGGTGCAATGGTTAACAGCCTGGTGTGGAGCAAACAACCTGTCTCTGAACGTGGACAAAACGAAAGAGATGGTTGTGGACTTCAGGAGAGCACAGAGCGAACAATCTCCACTGATTATTGATGGATCCTCAGTGGAGATCGTCAAGAGCGCGGATAACCTTACCTGGTCACTCAACACCAGCTCCATCACCAAGAAAGCCCAGCAGCGTCTCTACTTCCTGAGAAGGCTGAGGAAAGCCCATCTCCCTCCCCCCATCCTGACCATGTTCTACAGAGGGACCATTGAGAGCATCTTGAGCAGCTGCATCACTGCCTGGTTTGGGAACTGCACCGTCTCGGACCGCAAGACCCTACAGAGGATAGTGAGGACGGCTGAGAAGATCATCGGAGTCTCTCTCCCCTCTATCATGTACATTTACACCACACGCTGCATCCGCAAAGCAAACAGCATTGTGGATGACCACACATACCCGTCACACACACTTTTCACACTCCTGCCATCAGGAAAACGGTTCCGAAGCATTCGGGCCGCCACAACAAGACTGTGCAACAGTTTTTTCCCGCAAGCCATCAGGCTACTTAATACACAGAACTGAAGGGATCTCACACACACACACACACACACACACACACACACACACACACACACAC
>JAAIIK010000054.1:11312817-11337323 GCA_014706435.1 Silurus glanis
ACACACACACACACACACACACACACACACACACACACACACACACAAATGTGTGTTATCAAACTGTACAACCTGGACTTAACACAACACACACTCATCTCAATCTATTCCACCATCATCTATTTATTATTATTTATTTATATTTGACTGTACTACACTGTTTAACTGCACCTTTCACTGTATTACTGTTTACATGCCGTCTTTTGCACCTTTGACTATTATATTGTCTTTTTTGCACCTTCAAATTTGTTATACTATACTACACTGTTTACATGCTGTCTTCTGCACATCTTGACTGCTGCTGTATTTTTGCACTACATTGTGTTTCTTATATTCACTCCCGGGTATAGTTTTTACAGTTTACAGTACTGTATAACCAAGTATACAGTAGGTTTACTGGTCGGCGCTATCTTGGTTTTGTGTCTTGTCTTGTTTTGTCTGTCTGTACTGTTTTTTTTGTCTGCACTGTTTGCACCAGGTTGCACTCGATGCACTTTATGTAGCTTGTGTTGTGTTGTAGCTTTATGTTATTGTTTAGTGTAGCACCAGGGTTCCGGAGGAACGTTGTCTCGTTTTTACTGTGTACTGTGTACCACTCTGTATAGTAGAAATGACAATAAAAGCCTCTTGACTTGACTTGACTTATTCTGGTTGGTTGATTGATCTTCTCTGCAGAGAAAGGAAATAAACTTGTGTTTTGCTGTCCTTCTCATCCAAGCCTCTGGGCCTTTTATTGGGAGTTCTAACCGAGTTTTGTGGGAATTGGTAAATAAGAAAAGAAACTTGGAGCACTCCTGAGGTGTTTGGTCTCAGAGGGGAATCTGAGTTCCGACACGTGCAGAATGCCAGGGTAAATCTGAAAAGATTAGATTCCTGCTCCTTGCAACTCCCGTGTATCAGCAAATCTTCTCCGTTTTTGCGAGGTGTAAGCACTGTAGTTGGCAAAGAATCTCAGTCTATTCTCACCACCCGGAATAGGTCCCCTCTTGCTCACCTCTCTGGCTCTATAGAATATAGCCTGATGGTCTTGATTTCTCAGCACTTTAAAGATCATAGTGAGACCCATCTCTGTGGACCTCTGCTGTCTATAGATGCAGTGGACTCGTTCGATCTCTCATCTTTCTCGATCTTCCAATTCCGCCAAATTTACTTGAAGCTCAGCTACATCCAATTTGCAGCCGATGACATCTTGCTTCAGGCCTCTCATTTCACGTTGAACATAGTCCACCTTGTCGATAAGCCTACGCACAACTGCCATCTGTAATTGAAATTCCACAGTTAGAGACAGCATGCACTGTGTCACATCTTTAATCGCAATATCCACTGCGTTCTGGACAACATTTTCCAACATAATTTGTTGCTTTGTTTTCTTTCAAATTTAAAGCTTTGACCTGTTAAATATTAATAAATGAGGGAGCGTGCCATGAGCTTTAAAGATCTGCAGCCATTACGTTCAAAGCATCCCATGATCCCCTCTCTACCCACAGTTCTAATGGTATCAGACCGTATGAACTTATGACTGGAAGGGTAATGAAACTACATGACCCCTTTGATCCAGAGATTTCCACAGCAGATTTGGGGCCTTCATGCTTGCAACTCAGCAGACTGTTTTGAAACAATTGCAAGAGCGATTGAAGGTGTTCTATACACACGCTGCCCTGACACAACAACAGCCAGATCTGTCAAATGATGCACAATTTAATCCAAACTCTGTAATCAAATTTCCAGAAGGAGACATTTGCATGATCCATGTCTTTGTTAAGCAAAAGGCATTTTCCCTTAGATGTCATGGACCATATTAAATGAAAGTTGTGTGGCTGTTACCATCAGAAAAAAGGTAAGATGGTATTACATGTCTCAATGCAAACTATTCAAAGATTCATTAAATTAGCTGTGGTATTTATGTAATTTCTCTTTTTTGGACAGTTACAGCAATTTCATGCATGCCAGATGTCCGAACAGTGTCGGGGCCCACCTGCATTGAATTGGGGCAACGGGTTACTCTCATACACATGCCAAAATGTGGGAGATGGGTATGGAAAATACCAAGTGGCCATCCAAATCATCCTCTGCAATTACATAGTTACACTATTTAGTTGCAATTACAACGAAATAGTTACATGGCCTCCTGGTGTAGCACCGGATCCAAATTGTGCAACACAAGTTTGCTGTAACACAGGTTCCACCCGTCTTCTGGTCAGAAACATAACAATATACTTAGGTGCATCATTATCTTTACTTAACATTACTGCCTGGTATGAACTTAAAAGGTATCCAGGATCAAACTTTGGTTGTTTGTACACTTTACGTGAAAATGACAATAAGGGTCAAGATCCTAAAAAGTGTTACTTTAGAATTTAGAACCAGCCTTTTACATATGCACATATACTATAACTCACAATGCTACACATCTAAAGTTTACAGAACCTTTGTTCAATCTGTCAAAACCGACAACTGATAACAGATTAAAACCCTTTGTCTGGACAAGCTGAAAGGAGGGTACATATTGTGAGGGAAAATGTGTGATAAACAAACAATTGTACAAATCCTCAAAACTTTTCATGGACTATACAGCATTGTTTTATCTAACTGGCTGTGGATATAAAAAACCTACACAATGTCCAAAATTACATCCATGGTGGTATAATCAAAGGGAACATTAACAAAACTTGTGTTGATGTTAACCTTTTAATAACCCATGTAACATACAATATTTCTAATATCCTGTCTGCCTATGTAAAACATTGTAGTGACACTGATAAAAGTTATGCATGGTTACAGTCACACATCTATGATTTAGTCTCTGATTATAAAAACAGACTTGCAGTTCAAATTCCACCTGTCCTCACTAGAAGAGACCTGTTTGGAAATATAGCAGGCCTTTTTGTTTCAATTAATTCTATAGGCAACACATAAAATAACAGGACAATCACAATTTTCAATGTGGCTGGCAAACCACCTGGCCACACTTTTCAACACATCACAATAGTAATGAAAACATTATCAAAGAGGTTACATCTGAAGCGCAGGCGCTGCTTGCCTTTACCTTCGAGCATGACTTAGCCCGCAGAACTTTTGCACAATATGTTTTTACTGCAGCAAGACAGGAACTCCGTAAGACACAAAGGCATGCCTTAAATGATCTTATTTAGATTTTGGATTTGTATAGATAGATTTGTCTTAAAAAATTTAAGACAAATTATTCTGAACTTTTGTCAATTAAATCATTAAATGACTTTGAAGGCAATTGAGATCTCATTTAAAACTCGCACCTGTTGTTATGAAACATCTAGCTATAATATTTGTACTTGTCACACTTTACAACCATTTAAAACTTATTAACTTATAATCATTTCATGGCCATTTTGATGCTGTTCCCATACACAGTGGTGTTTCGTCAGTGAAACTTATTCATATATGGAGGTCTGACCTGTCCTGCAAACCACACCTTCAGCTTGGAGGTGACAGAGGATTTTTCAATGGGTCACATCAATAAACATATTCGGGAGAGTGCCAATGGACATTGATGTCTTCCCGTAGTGGGAGGACACTTTCTATGAGCAAGGTACACAAACCTTAGTTGACACAATGGACTTGGTGCAGAATATGATTTTGCAGACTGAATATAATCTTAAACAAGCACAGGTAGAGGCAAACCTGGCAAAGAGGACTGCAACAGCCTATCCAGCTTATCCACCCACAGGTTCAATTAGCTCAAACATCTCACTTGTTTGTGTTTTCTCTGCAGGGGGCTGATGCAGGAACGAGGGACCAGTGAACCAAGAGTTCTGCACCAGGTGGTATGCAACCAAGGACCTTGACACGTGATCTGCAAGGTTTTGTTCTGTATGCACATAATGCCACTGCTCCGGTCTTGAAGATTGATAGATACATTGGACACTATTTTGAACATACACATAGAATCGTTTGACTTATTATAGCCGTAACCAAGCACTACTTTGCTGTCTGTAAAGAAACTTATGTCATTCAACTTTAGGTCTAGTTCGTCCTGTATGATATCCCCCATCTCTACTGCTAAAATGAAAGCACATAGCTGAACCCTTGTGATTGTGGCTTCATACAGGGGTGGTGCCTTGCCCATAACGAATCCTACATCAACTCCACGTAGATATTCCTCAACGGGCCTAAACTTTACTTTGTGGGTAAAGTTTCTTCACTCAGATCTAAGTCCTTGATTACTGGAGCACAATCTTCAGGTGGTAAAGCTTCCATGACTGTCTGAGAGTTCGACGCAAACTTATGTAAGTGGAGGTTTGACTCTGTAAGCTAGGTCTGTGTCCGTTTAAGCAAATCTATTGCTTCAGCTTCAGAAGGTACAGACACCAAACCATCGTCAACATTGAAATGTCTCTCCACAAATATGACAGTATCTACCCCATACTCCTGCAAGCCTTCTCTGATGGCTCTTCGTAGTCCTTCAATGGATACAGCAGAAAAAAAAATTGCCCATTTGCCAAAAAGGTTATCTTCCATCCGATACCAAATTTTTTTGTTCAGGTCATTGTCCCTGTGCCAAAGAAAATGCAGAAAGTTGAGATGTTCATGCACCAAGAAACAGTAGAACATCTGCTGGATGTCTGTTAGGATTGCAACCTTCTCTTTCTGAAATTGTAACAGGATGCCTATAAGGGAGTTGTTAAGGTCAGAGCCTGTCAGGAGCACATCGTTAAGAGAGACGCCGGAGTATTGTGCACCCTGATCTGGTTTGGATGGTAGAACCCAAATGTCAGAAGATACCAGCATTTTTCCTCTTCTTAGTGGCTGTGCTACCTCAGCCTGTCCATTGGCAAATATCTTATCCATGAATTCCACATACTGTTTCTGCATCTCAGGTTTTCTCTTCAGGGTACGTTGCAGGGATATAAATTGATTAACAACTTGCTCTTTATTGTTTGGCAATGGCTGGCATGGCTCTCTGAACAATAGAAGAGCTACCCAGCATTGTTTCTGTAGACGTTTGCATCCATTATTTTTAGGAATGCTATGTCTTCCATGGATGGAGCAGGTTTGTTGTCATGCTCAATTCTGTTAAACACTGTCTTACCCAGCATCTTTTTAGGTGCTTTACCAGACATATAACAGTTTTGCTGCATCTCCTTGACCTGCATAAAGCTTGTACAGGGTTAAAAATGTTGGTCTTGAAAGTGTTAACTGTTGGCTTATGTGCGTTACCCAGGCACACTTCTCCTATTACTACCCAGTCGTTGAGCACAGGGGGCGTTGTTTAGTCCATTAACCTGCTGCCTGACCTTGTGGGATTTATGGCATTTCTTACTAGTAGAAGTAGTATTTCTATTTCTGCTAACCCAGCCATTAGGGTTGCACAAGCCAGTGCACTCTTAGTGCCGGTCCCAAGCCCGAATAAATGGGAAGGGTTGCGCTAGGAAGGGCATCCAACGTAAAAACATGTGCCAAATCGAACATGCGGATCAGGAATATGGATGATCCGCTGTGGCGACCCCTAATGGGAGAAGCCGAAAGAAAGTTAGTTAGTTAGAAGTAGTATTTCTGCTACTGGTTCCAGTTCTGGAATGTGCTTAGTAATATGTCAGAGATGAGGCAGTAGATGAAGAACTGCACTTGGTTTTGGAATCTCAGACTGGTTATTCAAGATCTCATGACACTCAATGAGCAGTGGAAGAGAGATGAGAACTCTTCCGTCCAGTGACTCAATCAGGAATCCTTCTGCTTTCTTGCCAGATGTCTAGACAATGCCGGAACAAGTTCTGAGATGATATGAGAATTGTTCACTCTCCACATTAAACAGCTCAAAGAACTTTGGCCTCGTTAATAAACGACTGCTCTGGTCATCCAAAATTACATAGGATAGGCCATCCTCTTGTGACGGTGAAGGAGCCTCGACTGCTTGAGGTGGTGGACCCAGGTGCATGGCCCACTCATGACTGCTGCTGCCACATTCGGAGCACTTTACTAAAGACTTGCATTATTTGGTGAGATGAGAAACAGAAAAACAGCTTCTGAAACATATTCCCTTCTCTTTGAGGAAGGCCTTTCTGTCATCAAGAAGCTTGTTTCTGAAAGCTCTGCATTTTCTAAGGGGTGCGGTTCATTGTGTAATGGGCAGTTTTTGTTAGGGTCATCCTTAGCTGCACACACATCTGTTTTGTGCACTGAAATAGGTCATGCACTTTTCTTGAAGTCCATATGGAAGCTTTTCTACAATCAATCCAAGCCCACGTTAAGTGTCGGGGTATGACATGCCTGTTAGATAACCATCTTCTTTTGCACCTTGGATTTCCATAAGCAAATCACTGAGTTAACGTAATTTGGTGTGTTTTTTAACTTTGGCTTGTTGTTGATAGATTATGTATGTTATATGAAGCTGTGTTATGTTTTGTAAGTCAGAGTGGACTGAAGCAGCGACAGGTAAGGCTGATAACTATGGAGATAAAGAAAGACTCTGAAAGTTGATTTGAGAATTCACATTCACTAGTACGTTCAATTTTGACATTCTCTGATTCAGATCTTCTACTTCCAACATGCATTGCTAGTTTGGCATCTTCCAGCACTTGTGCCTCTACTGAGGCTGCATCAGCTTCTCATTGTAGCGTAAAAATTTTCAACTCAGTGTCAATTCTTACTGTTTCCAGCTGATTTTGAGCTTCTCGTGTAGCTTTTTCCATTTTCAGATTAGCCTCTTGGCTGGCATATTCCTCTCTCACTTTACCAGGTACTGGCAAAAAAGCACACTTCAGCTCTGGCTCGGGTGTGAGCTGCGTTTGCCGATGATGCGAATGACTTGTGAATTACTGTTACACCTCATTAACATCTTACGGTGAAAACTTTAATAAAACGATATAACAGTATTCAGAGCCTTTGTCTTGATATACATGCCATTATAAGTGACTGTAACAAATGTACACTGCTGTTCTCTCTGTAGTAGCAGCTACAATAGCTATTAGATTGCTGATGGCTTGTACACATTGGCAAACAACCATTTTTAACAGCTTATCAATCATCATATTTTCAACATATCATGACGATATGTTTTCTAACACTTCTTCCACTAAAGAGATAGAAATTAACTTATGGCATTGTCTCTCTGATGCTTTATGGTGGAAGCAATAAAAATTAGCGAGAGCAAATCATCTTGTTTTCATACACAACCGGGAAAACTTGCACACAAGAGTTTTTAATGTATATTAAGTCTAAGACGAACTGTCATAAGAAGCCAAGACAAATACAGTGTTTTATGAATAAATACATTTTGTCCTTCTGAAAAAAATCAAAATAGGCTGCCAAAAGAGGAGGGTTAATAAGTTAATCTTCCTTAGTCTTTAGGGTTTTTAGTTTGAATTTAGTTATCTGCAAAGGTCTCAGGTCTCATGATTGTGCTGAACTGTATTGCCTCTGTCCTTTGTACTTTTCAAAATAGAAATGCCTTTTTGCTGAGAGCTGTTATTTCTACATTCGGTTGTCTCAAGCCACACAACCACTGCCTAACAGTGTCCCATCCCAGCCCTGCCAGACTTCTGCTCTCTCCTCAGTCTCTCTTTCTCCCCTCTTTTCCTGCTGCTATCTTTCCTGCTAGCTCCCATGGTTTGTCATTGGAATAATCTTTGGAATAGTCCCCAAGCATTTGTCAGAGCCACTTTATGTTCACATCTCCTAAGGGGCCTTCTCAGCCTGCATCTTCCTTTGTAAGCAGATAGATACCAGTTAAATAAACTATTTTCCTAGTAGGATTTGGAGAGAATATATCTTGTCCACTGATTTAAAGAGGAAAAATCCAGGGTCTGGCCCCTCCTATTTTATTCCTCCTATTCTATTTTCTTTCCCTATTTTCTGACTTTTCCTGAAATCAGTTAAAGATAAAGCCTGCTTATTTTCTGCAACAGGACACTACTTTCTAAATAATTTTTCAGGTAAACAAATCACCCAGTCTATGGTCCTGCTCTTATGAACCCTAACTCTAATACAAAAAAAGTACTGGGGGGGCTTCTTAGAGAGCAAACTCCAGATTTGTGGAAGATACAAGAAGGAAAGAAGGGGAAAATAAGGGTCCTTCCTTGTAAATAAGTGAAAAGTAGACATTATGCAAAGGAAAAAAAATTGAAAGCCCATGATCAACCTATTGTTCTTGTGAGCCTTGACCCAGGGTGCATGAGTGCATCACTAATCAGTTCAACCTTGCAATACCAGACTTGACTTTTTGGCAGTTTCACATGATCCAGAGCTGACAGCAGTAGCAACAGCATGTCATAGACACCACCATAGCCTGTGGTACTGCAGGGCCAAAAAGTCCCGACCCCATAGGCACCCTGACCTGGCAGGGCACACCTCTGCCTAAAAGCCTGCCATGAAGCCTATGAAACAAAAGACATCTCTAAGACAGCTGCTCCTAACCTCTCTAACTGGCACTTCTCTTTTGGAGATGACATTATCCTTATTCTAATGAGGGGGTCCACCACTTTTGTTTTTGGTCTAGACACAAGGGGTTGTTGTTTGACCCTACTTTGATGACACAGGTCAGGGACTATGACAGATGTGTCAAAGCTGATTTAGAGTGATGGGTAGACCAGCAGATTTGACAGATTGGTCTATATTTCGCTAATCAAATACATTTTCGGGAAAAAAAAAAAAAAGAAAAAAAAACAATAGTAGAATTTAGAACTATGTTATATAACTGAAAGTAACAGCATTTCCACATGCATGGTGTGAAGCAATTTCAAGAGATTGGGACTAAGCGTTTTAACCACCTTACCACCTTTTAGATATTAGCGGCTATTCAGAAAAACTAAAAATTCTATTTAATAGGGCATAGAGAGCATAGAGTTTAGACACTGGAGTAATGGAAAATGGTCATGTGTTGAGTAGAGATTTACTCTGTTTCAAAGTGATTGGCACATCATGATAAGAAGAAAGATGGATGAAGTGGTACAATAACCATACCTAGTTCCTACTGTACAAGTCTGTGAGGGAAGTGTTATGATCTGAGGTTGCTTCAGTTTATTAGGACTAAGTATAGAAATGTTATGTGCCCTAAAATGAGGTCAGTTGACTACCTGAATATACTAAAAGACCAGTTTCAATGTTTTTTTTTTTCTTGCCTGATGGCATTGAGATAATTCAAGATGACAGTGCCAAGATTCATTGGGCTCAAACTGTGAAAAAGTGGTTCAAAGAGCATGAGATATCTTCACAAATGGATTGGCGACCACAGAGACCAGACCTTAACCCCATTGAGAATCTTTGGGATGTACTGGAGAAAACATTATGCAGCAATCTGACTCTTCTATCATAACACAATCACTACAATCACTATTAAATCACTATCTATTAAAATACGAACACTATTAATCACTATCTATTACAATCACTATTGATCTAATGCAATGGTGAATGCATGCAGAAATCAAATTAAAGGGCAGTCCAACACAAAAAAATATTAGGGTGTGAAACTATTTTTGGCCTGGCTTCCGCAGGCTGGAGACTTAACCCTAACACATAGTATCAGTGGTTGGTTAGACATGGGTTGTGTCTGTCATTTAAAATTAATTAAAAAGCATTACATTAGATTTTTCTAGATTACATTTGACAATTGTCAAAAGTAAAAAAAAATGGTCATTGACTTTTTGTCCTTTTGTAAAAACAATTTGATGCTAATCCACTATAAATATAAATTAGTTAATTTAATATAATTTTCCAAATTTTTAAGACTAATAGTCAGTGTTATACTGAAAACAAGCCATTGAATTAGTGTGCCAGTGATGTATAAAATGTTCTTATTCATCCTTACAATCCACAACCTACAGTATTTACCTCTCATGAACATTTCCAACCGAGATGCTTATATATGCCAGGCCTTCTTGGTCACCAGGTACTGGCAAAAAAGCACACTTCAGTTGTTCTTTATGAAGCAACAAGGAGGTTTAATCAACACTGGGGAAAGCCTTTTGCTTTTCCCCCCTTTGATGTGCCATTAAGCTCCATTCAGAGAGCCTGCAGCAGTTGTCAGCCAAAGTGGAGAAGCCCAAAGTAATCAATGGTAGTTAAGATTAGTAATTTATCACCATGCCACAAGCTGGGTAGAAGGAAAGCAGGAACTGATGCAAACTGAGAAAGATAGGATTAAGAGATGATGTGACAACATTGATTACAGTTAGTTAATTTTTGTTGTCTGTCAAATACACTATTATTAGATTTTATAAATAGTATGGCAGTAAAAGACATTCATTTATGCATAGGTGTCATTTTATGATGGGGAATAAAAAAAGAAATAATAATCTTGCCCAGGGATTGATTTGTGATTAGTAGTGTAACACTGCATTCTCCTTGTTTCATGATTCATTCGGATGCATAAATGTGATGCCGTTCTACGTGAAAATCAGCATTTTGTTAATTATGCTTTCAATGTAATTGAACTGTTTGAACAGCAGAGGTCCTAATTTTCAATACTATAGAGTTAAAATAAAGCGCTTACTGATATGACATTATTCTTTTGTAGAGAATTATGCCATTATAAGGTCCTGATCTTTAATTGTGAAGACTGATATGCATTGCAAGTTAAAAAAAAAACTCTTTAGTAGCTTTCAAATATATATTTCTTTCCAATGTTAAAAAAAATAAACAAAACTAATAATTAAATAATTATTTGAAAATCAGACTTATTATCATCTTTAAATTCTGATATCAATCTGTAGCAGTATTGTTTGAAATTATTGTTTTCACTTTCAAGATGCTGAACAGGAAACGTCCTAAATCCTTTGAATAATGAGAAGTGGAAATAGTGGCAAAAAGAAAAAAGGGCAAAGCAAAGAGGCTGAAACAAGAGCAAATATATCCTTCTAGACTTCCATAGAAATTTCAAAATGACTGGCTAATCTCATTTTAAAATCATGTTTTATGCATGTTGTATGGTTTTTTTCAGGTTGCAGCCTGATACTTCAATCGTTTGATTTTTTTTTCTGATTATCAACACTCATTACCCCAGAATGACAAAGTGAAAACTGAATCCTATGAATGTCTATAAATTTTGTTAAATGAGAAAACTGAAATATCACATGTACATAAGCATTCAGACACTTGGCTCAGTACAGAAGCACCTTTGGCAAAAATGATAGCCTTTTTGGGTATGACGCAACAAGCAACATCTGGATTAGGGGATTTTCTGCGATTCTTCATGGAAAATCCTCTCACACTGGGTCAGGTTGGAAGGAGACCGTTTGTGGACAATCATTTTCAGGTGTCTCCAGAAATGTTCAATAGTGTTCAACTCAGGGCTCTGGCTGGGCCACTCTAGGACATTCACAAAGTTGTCCCTAAGCCACTCCTGTGTTGTCTTGGCTGTCCTTCTGTCCTTCTAGTCTTACTAAGGCCCTTCTCCCCCGATTGCTCAGTTTGCCCAGGTGACCAGCTCTTGGAAGAGTCCTGGTTGTGCCACACTTATTTTACTTACGAATTATCGAAGCCACTCTCCTCTGGGGAATCTTCAGTGCAACAGCAATTTTTGTAGCCTTCCCCAGGTCTGTGCCTTGCAACAGTATGGTCTATGAGCTCTGCAGGCAATTCCTTTGACCTCATGGCTAGTTTTTTTCTCTGATATGCATTGTCAGCTGTAAGGCCTTCTATAGTAAATTGGTGGGTTTTTGATAAATGTGAGCCAAAATCATAAAAACTTAAATAAATTAACACTTAAAATATATCAGTCTGTGTGTAATGAACTAAATCTATATTATATTTAGGTTATATTGAGTCATTTTGAGGATTTACCTTTAGCCTTGTAGTGTCCTAACAATCATAGCTTCTGTGTGGCTAATTTTTTTAGATTGCAGGGTGAGCTGATTGTAAAGTACAGAGATATTTTCTATGATTCGTCTATGTATAGTCCAGTGCAGAGGAAAAATTTTTTTACACCAGGCAAACAAATGATGTGCAGAAATTATCCAACAATCATAGTGCACACAAATGGTCAGTGCTATTAGTCAAATAACAATGAAGAGGAAAAAAGTTGAAGGGAGACCAAAAAATTATTTTTAATTACAAGAGTGTACTATTATCATTAATCATAAGGCCTGCCTCAGAGTCTTAGCTAGAGACTTATTATATGCTCCAATTCTTCCAGCCTTATTACCTCATATGTTTTCCTGGCTGACCAAATAAGTGGCTGACCAAAGACAGTTTATTGTTCATTATGTGCCATGTATTACAGATCAATCTATTAAACTGTATGAACTAGGGGGTGTGTAGGGTGCCTGCTGAATGCTTGATGGGGGAAAGAAATTGATATTTATACATTGGACATACATGATCATAAAGTGTGTGTGGTACTTAAGAGTTCACTTCCCAACTGCACCACCACGCTAACCTCGTACACATCTGTCCCTGTGCCAAACTAGATTCCATCATAAACCCTCTACATTGGTGGATGGCTTTATTTTCCCAGGGGCTGAGGCACTCTTTTTGCCTCTATACCTTCATTGACCTGTGAAAAATTCTAACAAATTAGCTGCTATTGTAGAGCCAAAGGTGCCATCAATGAGGGGGATGCTTGGCTGAGCCTAAAGTATGAAGGGGGAGCCTGGGCGGCAGAGCAAAGAACCCTGACGTGATTGAATTAACCCTTTGTGTGGGCTGGCTGGTATAAAAACAAAAAAACATTTTTTTTGAGCAAGTGGCAAGACATTGTTTTGCTTGAAGAGTGCAAATTATAACCCTATATAATATCATGATTTGTTTGTGCTCATCGTTTCAATAACTGTCTTTCACTGCTTATTGTAGCTTTCAAAATGGTAGTCTGCAGTGATGCTTAATGTATAATGTTATGATGATTGATTTATAGTTTTGATAGTCTGTGTCTGTCTTGGAAGATATATTTGGTATTGTAAATCTTACAATAGAAGTTTTACACTAGCTCTAGTAAAGCTTCCCAATACACACCCAGTAAATAAATCTTTATTCATTCATTCCTCAGTCTTTTATTCTGTCATTTAACATCAATTAAATCAATAGCAAGTAATTTTAAGCACATCTAGTTTGCGTCGTTTAAATACTGTATACAGTACAGTACTTGATATTACACAGAAACAAAATCACCTTAATCATCTTAATCACCTTAAAATGAATTCTTAAAATCAATCAAAAATACTTTTGGACCTGACTGTATATATGCATTGATTAGCTAAAAACAATTCTGATATTTGTATAAAAATAAATATTTAACCCAGCCATTAGGGAGGCACAAGCCAGTGCACTCTTAGTGCCGGTCCCAAGCCCGGGTAAATGGGGAGGGTTGCGTTAGGAAGGGCATCCAGCGTAAAACATCAAATCAAATATGCGGATCACAAATGAGAATTTCATACCGGATCGGTCGAGGCCCGGGTTAACAACGACCGCCACAGGTATCGTTAGCCGACAGGGTACCGGTGGAAATTGGGCTACTGTTGGCCGAAGGAGGAGAAGGAGAGGAGGAAGACGTCTACAAAGACGGCAGGAAAAGGAGCAGTGTAGGAGAGTGGAGGTTCGGGTTGGTACTTTAAATGTTGGTACTATGATGGGTAAAGGGAGGGAGATAGCTGATATGATGGAGAGGAGAAAGGTAGATATGTTGTGTGTTCAGGAGACCAAGTGGAAAGGGAGTAAGGCCAGGAACATTGGAGGTGGGTTCAAACTGTTCTATCTTGGTGTGGATGGAAAGAGAAATGGTGTAGGGGTGATTCTGAAGGAAGAGTACAGTAAGAGTGTAGTGGAGGTGAAGAGAGTTTCTGATAGGGTGATGAACGTGAAGCTGGAAGTTGAAGGGATGATGATAAATGTTCAGTACCTATGCTCCACAAGTTGGCTGTGAGATGGAGGAGAAGGAAAGATTCTGGAGTGAATTAGATGAAGTGGTAGATGGTGTACCTAGGAAAGAACGATTGGTGATTGGGGCAGACTTTAATGGGCATGTTGGTGAAGGGAACAGAGGTGATGAGGAGGTGATGGGTAGGTATGGCCTTAAGGAGAGGAATGTGGAAGGGCAGATGGTGGTAGATTTTGCTAAAAGGATGGAAATGGCAGTGGTGAAGACTTATTTTAAGAAGAAGGAGGAGCATAGGGTGACGTATAAAGAGTGGAGGAAGGTGCACACAGGTGGACTATGTTCTATGCAGGAGATGCAACCTGAAGGAGATTGGAGACTGTAAGGTGTTGGCAGGGGACAGTGTAGCTAGACAGCATCGGATGGTGGTCTGTAGGATGGTTTTGGAGGCGAAGAAGAAGAGGAGGAGAGTGAGGACTGAAAGAAGAATAAGATGGTGGAAACTGAAGGAGGAAGAGTGTAGTGTGAGGTTCAGGGAAGAGGTCAGACAGGGGCTCGGTGGTGGTGAAGAGGTGTTGGGTGATTGGGAAACTACTGCAGGAGTAATGAGGGAGGCAGCTAGAAAAGTACTTGGTGTGACATCTGGAAATAGAAAGGAAGACAAGGAGACATGGTGGTGGAATGAGGAAGTGCAGGAGAGCATAAGGAGAAAGAGGTTGGCAAAACAAAAGCGGGATAGACAGAGTGATGAGAAAAGTAGGCAGGAGTACAAGGAGATGCGGCAGCAGGTAAAGAGGGATGTGGCGAAAGCCAAGGAAAAGGCATATGAGGAGCTGTATGAGAGGTTGGACACTAAGGAAGGAGAAAAGGATTTATACCGATTGGCCAGGCAGAGGGACCGAGCTGGGAAGGATGTGCTGCAAGTTAGAGCAATAAAGGATGGAGAGGGAAATGTGTTGAATAGTGAGGAGAGTGTGTTGAGAAGGTGGAGGGAGTATTTTGAGCAGCTGATGAATGGGGAAAATCAGAGAGAGAGAAGGTTGGATGATGTGGAGTTGGTAAAGCAGGATGTAGATAGGATTAGTAAGGAGGAAGTGAGAGCAGCGATTAAGAGGATGAAGAGTGGAAAGTCAGTTGGACCAGATGACATACCTGTAGAAGCATGGAGATGTTTAGGAGAGATGGCAGTGGAGTTTTTAACCAGATTGTTTAACAAGATTCTGGAAGGTGGGAGGATGCCTGAGGAATGGAGAAGGAGTGTGCTGGTACCGATCTTTAAGCATAAGGGAGATGTGCAGACCTGCAGTAACTACAGGGGAATTAAGTTGATCAGTCACACCATGAAGTTATGGGAAAGAGTAGTGGAAGCCAGGCTGAGAGAAGAGGTGACCATCTGTGAGCAACAGTATGGTTTCATGCCGAGGAAGAGCACCACGGATGCCTTATTTGCTTTGAGGATGTTGATGGAGAAGTATAGAGAAGGACAGAAGGAATTGCAATGTGTATTTGTGGATTTAGAGAAAGCGTACGACAGAGTGCCAAGAGAGGAGTTGTGGTACTGTATGAGGAAGTCAGGTGTGTCAGAGAAGTATGTGAGGGTGGTGCAGGACATGTATGAGGACAGTGTGACAGCAGTGAAGTGTGCAGTAGGAACGACAGACTGGTTCAGGGTGAGGGTTGGACTACATCAAGGATCGGCCCTGAGCCCTTTCCTGTTTGCAGTGGTGATGGACAGGTTGACGGACGAGGTCAGACAGGAGTCTCCCTGGACTATGATGTTTGCGAATGATATTGTGATTTGTGGTGAGAGTAGTGAGCAGGTTGAGAAGAGCCTGGAGAGGTGGAGATATGCGCTGGAGAGAAGGGGAATGAAAGTCAGTAGGAGTAAGACAGAGTACATGTGTGTGAATGAGAAGGAGGGCAGTGGAGTGGTGCGGTTGCAGGGAGAAGAGGTGGAGAAGGTGGAGGAGTTCAGGTACCTGGGGTCAACAGTGCAAAGTAATGGAGAGTGTGTTAGGGAAGTGAAGAAAAGAGTGCAGGCAGGGTGGAGTAGGTGGAGAAGAGTGACAGGAGTGATTTGTGATAGTAGGGTATCTGCAAGAATGAAAGGGAAAGTTTATAGGACTGTGGTGAGACCTGCGATGTTGTATGGATTAGAGACAGTGACATTGAGTAGAAGACAGGAGGTGGAGCTGGAGGTAGCAGAGCTGAAGATGTTAAGGTTTTCGTTGGGAGTGACGAGGATGGACAAGATTAGAAATGAGTTTATTAGAGGGACAGCGCATGTAGGATGTTTTGGTGACAAGGTGAGGGAGGCGAGATTGAGATGGTTTGGACATGTGCAGAGGAGGGACATGAATTATATTGGTAGAAGAATGCCACCAGGTAGGAGGAAAAGAGGAAGGCCAAGGAGGAGGTTCATGGATGTGGTGAGGAAAGACATGCAGGTAGTTGTTGTGAAAGAGGCAGATGTAGAGGACAGGGTGGTATGGAGACGGATGATCCGCTGTGGCAACCCCTAATGGGAGCAGCCGAAAGAAGAAGAAGAAGAAGTATAAAAATAAATATTTGGACTGCATGGATAAAGGGGCAAACATCACCTGATATTGTTCCAAGTATTTTTTTCAAAAGTTTTGTTTTTTTCAAAGGACAAAAAAAGATTGTGTTTGTGTGTAAGCTACATGTACAGTATGTGGTTGCATTATTCATGGCAGCAACAGCTATCATGCCATCATGGCCCTCACCACCAATTTATTCCAACTGTTATTCTCAAAAAAAAAAAAAAAGAAGGTTTCCACATTTTTTAAGTCTACTAAAACCTAATGGAGTTAAATTGTAAAAGCTATGAACATATAAAGGAAGAAAAACATTATTTAAAAACTTCAAGCTGGGAACAATTTGGAAATTGTGCTAAACAAGCTGTCTCATGTACGGTATGTCATGGTCTGCCCTAAGAGCGTTTAAGTACAGCTGCAGTTTCTGTGCTAGCCTCACCTCCCACACATGCACATTCACACACACAAACATGCTTACATAAACAGACATTTTCATGGATCTCAGTAACACATGTACCAGAATGATCATATATTGGTGCCTCAGGTGCCATGGTGATTGTCAGGAGAGTAAAACCCATTCTAAAAACATCAATAAGAACTCACATCATTATGAAGATGTTGCCTTGGTCCAGCAGCTACTTCAGGCAAAACATTATAATCTTCATTATTATATATTTGAGTCTCTTTTGTTCATTTTCAGTGTGGTCGATGATCAATTGGTTTGTGGAATTTATCTACTGCCATATTCAACTATTGCTAAGTGAAAAAAGTCTAACTATCTTTGAGCAAAGTGGTAGGGCACAACATGTAGTGAAATCTTCTGAGATCAGACAAGATTAGAATGCAATGATTTGCAAATCTCATAACCCTATTTTTTAATATTCACAACAAAACCTAGAAAACATATGACATTAATTAAAGAAAATAATATACAGATTGAATTTGATGTCTGCAACACATCTCCAAAAAGACAGGGACATGTTTACAACCATGTACAACAGCATCTCCTTTCCTTTTAACAACAGTCTGTATACTTCTGGGTCTCAGGCCCAAGACTCAAACCAGGTCGACAGCGTAAGAGTCAGACCTTTTGACTACAAGCAACATGAGGGCATGTGAATCAAGCTTCAGATCCTTGTTCAACCTCCCTGTTTGCCCTTTGGACTCTAGGTGGAAAACAGAAGATTGGTTAATTGTAATCCCTGTCAGTCAACAGAATGGAGTATAGAACTGAGGGCCTAAATCGAACACAAAAACTTGAAAAACATGGTTAATAGACAAACCATCTGTTTTTTTGGCAGTGGGTAGCTAGGACAATCTGCATGTCTTTGAGAATCTGTCAGCTATTACCAGGATTGCAATGTTACCTTGAGATGGTGGGAGTCCCTTGATGAAGTCCATGAAGAGGTGTGACCAGGGCTGTCATGGGATTGGAAGAAGATGAAGCAAACCATGAGGTGAGCGATGCAGGACCTTCCCTAAGTTTCATGTGGGCAGTCACATTCTCTATTTTGGTTGGCCACCAAGGAACCTGAAGTTGCAAGAAGCTAATAGAGGTCAAGTTATTCAGGCCTCTCTGGAGAACCTGGGAAAGCATGTCTCCATTCTTCAAGATAGACAGCAAGTAGTTTACAGATCCCCACATCAAAATTTCTTTCCATAGGTGTCTATAAGAAATAAATTAGTGTAGCTTATTGTCTGTTCTAGGACAATGCCAGATGTGTACAGTACATGCCAATGGCAATGTCCTTAAAGGCAGACCTAGCTTCTGGGTTCCACAAAATGTTAAGTTGTTCCCTTTATTGAGGAAGGAAATAGGGGCATATGCAGTAAGTATAAGTTGCAGAAAAGCCAATGATAAACTGATCATATACAAACATAAAAAAATGTATAGTCTAGGATAAGAAAGATATGAGCACAATGGTTAAGACTTTGGGTTACTGATCTAAACATCGAATGATTAAGGTCCAGCACCTGGGAAAAAGTTAAAGGATTTGTACCGATGTCTAGGCAGAGGGATCAAACTAGGAAGGATGTGCTGCAAGTTAGAGCAATAAAGGATGCAGATGGAAATGTGTTGACAAGTGAGAAAAGTGTGTTGAGTATTTTGAAAAGCTGATGAATGAAGAAAATGAGAGAGAAAAAAGGTTGGATGAGTTGGAAATAGTTAATCAGGAAGTGCACATGAGGAAGTGAGAGCAGCTATTAAGAGAATAAAAAGTAGAAAGTTGGTTGGACCAGATGACATTCCAGTTGAAGCGTGGAGATGTTTAGGTGAGATGGCAGTGAAGTTTTTAACTAGATTGTTAAAAAAAATTTGGAAAGGTGACAGGATGCCTGAGGAATGGAGAAGGAGTGTGATGGTACAGATTTTTAAGAAAAAAGGAGATGTGCAGACCTGCAGTAACTATATGGGAATAAAGTTGATCAGTCACACCATTAAGTTATGGGAAAAAGTAGTAGAAGCCAGGCTTAGAGAAGAGGTGACAATCTGTGAGCAACAATATAGTTCCCTTTCAGGAACTTGAGCTGCATCGAAAATGCTTTGGGAACGCCTCGCGTTGTTCATGCTCTAAATCACGTGTAAAATTGGCAGGCGCTTTGTGTGTGAATCTGTGCAGCATGGCTAAGAATCAAATAAACTTTCGCCTGGGGGAAGGAGGGAAACACATTCGAAAGTTTGTTTGATTCTTTGTGGTGTTTGTTTTGGAGTGGAGCATGCTCAATCGGCTCTTGAGAGAGACGATTGTCCGTGCTGTAGCCGTATGGCTATTTGCACGCTCCACTCACGGAGATCACTCTTCTAGGAGAGTGATCTCCCTAGGGCTCAGGCCCCGCTCTCGCCGGGGCGAAGCGGTGCCGAAGGTCATGGGGCTTGCAGGCCGACCTAGCAGAAGGCATGGAGACGGATGAGTCCTCTCCAACCTCCCCTGCTGGTGCGAGCTCCCATTCCCCAAGGAAAGCTCTCGCTGCAGTGGGCCTTTCTTCCAGCGCGTGTGACACGGATTTTCGGATCTCTTCCTCCGAGGAGGGAGAGTTTTCGGATGTTAGTGAGCCCACAGACTTCTCACAGACTGCCGTTTGAAAAGCTCCTGGAGGTGGTGACGCGGGCCATCGCTTAGCTTGAAAAAGCTTTGCTCGATGAGAAGCAGAAGCAACGCGTTTCCAGCTAGCTGGATGAGCGTTTCCTGGGTCAGGCGGCACAGCCTCCGCCCCTGGGCCTACCCAGAAAGGCATCTGTGGCTCACCCTGTCAGGAATTCCTGATGGGGACAGGGTTTTTCTGCTGAATGCCCCGATAGCTACTTCGGGCCTGTTCGGCGACGCGGTAGGTGTGGTAGTTGGCAGGTTCAAGGACTCTAAACGCAGTCGGCGGTGTTTCAGCTGGACTTTCCCCATCGATCTCATGGGGCTGCTCAGCCGACGCAGCCCCGGCACGGCTGGGTGGCATAAGGCCAAAAAACAGAGCGTTGCCACCCGGACCCCCAAGGGCCCTAGGCAACGCTCTAAGCCCAAGTCCAAGGGGTCAGCCAACCTGAGGGTCGAATGAGGAGGCCAGGCTGTTAGCTCTGCCACAAGAGTGCTTCAGAATGCAGCCTCTCCTCCCGCGAGCTCCCTCCATTCCCGCCCGAAAGATCGCTGCGAATGGAGGAGTCACGCTGCCTCTCATTAGGCTCCAACGGCTGCAAAACCAAATGTCAAAGAAAGCCAACAAACAGATTAAACGAACTGAGTGAATTTGCAGGAACATAAAACAGCTTTTGGTGTCTCTATTGAAGGTGCTATTTAATACTCTTCTTCAGCCGATCAAATTTATACAATCCTAGCCCTCCTTGCTTTCTTCTAACATAGAAAAAAATTTATGATAGTGGTTTGTTTCAGCTACCTTGCTTTCTGTGGTACCTTGCTACCTGTGCTAAAATGCAAACAAAGTCATTTAGACATAATCTCTAAAATTAAGTTTTAGGAAAGTCATTTATTGGCGTATGTGTACTCATGGTTACAGTGTTGATATTTTTCCAGTATCCTTACACTACATTAGTGTAAAACATTAGTACACATTACACATTACATAATACACATTACTGTGTAACAGTTTCTTCCCTCAAGCCATCAGGCTTCTCAACACAGAACTGAACTGAACTGAACACACACACACACACACACACACACACACACACAAACTGTGTGACTGATCTGTACAACCTGGACTCAACACACACTCGTACTCAATTCGCACACCCATCCATGTCTTCAGTACCATTCACAATGCATCACTTCATTACCATAAACTGTTTACATGCCCTTTTTTCACATCTTTTCTGGATTGCTGCTATTGCCCTTTTGCACAACATTTTGTTTACATTTTTGCTACTGTTCACTTTATGTCTCTTTACAACAGGTTTACTGGCGGAGCTATTTTGTTTTGTGTATTTGTCTTGCACTGTCTTGTGTTGTCTTTGCACTGTTTGCACCAGGTTGCACACATGCACTTTATGTGGCGAGGACACTTACTAATCCTTAGCTCTGTGTTTTCTGTGATTGTTGTTGTATGTAGCACCAGGGTTCAGAAGAAACATTGTTTCATTTCACTGTGTACTGCGTTAGCTATATATGGTTGAAATGACAATAAAAGCTTCTTGACTTGACATTATTTAAAAATTATATCAGTCACTAAGAATGAGTTTCATTAATCATTTAACAAATTTCTATTCACGTAGATACAATTGCAAATACTTTAATAGCAAAATAATAAACATGTATTTGTAACTTTAAACGCTTATTAACATATGTTAATGTTTATTAAGTTTATTATGTACTAGAAATAATTGTTTATTACTTTACTATGTTAAAATCATATTGGGTGCATAAACATTGTGACAAAGTGACCTGTCCTCGTTGGTTAGCGCAGCAAAAACACGTACATACAAACACCGCAACTTACCTCTTTCATCCTAGGTAACCCCCTGCTGAGGCGATGTGGGTGCACACGCATGCTATTCCATAGTCTTCCATACATGCAAACATATCCAATCCACTTTCATCCCCTGACAAAAATTTGCACTGTGCTAAACAAGCTAACATATACATGCTTTGGAGCTGTCTTTTGGGTTCTTTTTGTTTGGTCTTATGTTTTAAAATCTTACCTGTGTTCGGGTCTTTGCTGGCACCAGTGTTGCTGGCCTTTCACGTTACGTTTCCTTTAATCGGTTGCCCAACCTGATCGCCACTCAGCAGCCTGGCTATATAGCACCAAAACCGGAAGCCGACAAGTCTATATCATTTTATTAAGGGGATTTTGCAATGTCGGCATATTCTTAATATGTTTATTTTTTTATATTTCTATTTTATATATATGTTATTTAATAGTAAAAATATTCTTGTGTGTGTATATATATATATATATATATATATATATATATATATATATATATATATATAAAAGCATGTATAAAAAGCATGTATGTATATGTATATATATATATATATATATGCGTTTCATGCCGACAGAAATGCAGCTCTGTGTGTTAAGACTTGCGGCGGCGGTATGTGTTTACACCAACACAGAATGGTGTAAGAACTCTGTCCTCGTTTCCACCTACTACTCACCCCTGGTGGCGTTTATGGTTATTATTATTCTCCTTGGAGTGTACATTCCACCTAGCACTAATGCTAAGGAAGTGCTCGGCGTGCTCTACGGGACCATTATCAAACTACAAAACACAGACGGATTGTTATTGTCGCCAGAGATTTCAACCATGCAAATCTCAGGACTGTGCTCCCTAAATTTCACCAAAGTGCACTTTGCAACCCGAGGAGAAAACACACTGGATGTTGTTTACACAAACATCCTGGGCGCATACCAGGCGAAACCCCACCCCCACCTCGGTTTCTCAGACCACATCTCTTTTATGCTGATCCCAGCATACAGACCACTCAGCAAGCATTCAAGACCAGCTCGAAAGCAGGCGAGAACCTGGCCAGCAGGATCCATGTCTGCTCTCCAGGAATGCTTTGAATGCACTGACTGGGACATGTTCAGGGAAGCTGCAACCAACGGCGATTTAATCAACTTGGAGGAGTACACGTCAACAGTGACCAGCTACATCGGCAAGTGCCCATCTCCAAGACCATCACCACACGCTCCAACCAGAAGCTGTGGATGACCACTAAGGTGCATGCATTGCTAAATTCAAGACACTACACCTTCAGAGCTGTGTAGCAATGCACAGCTTGAATCACATCATCTTGTTTGCAGATGACACGATCGTGGTGAGTCTAATCAACAAGAACTATAAGTCAGCATACAGAGAGGGGGTGCAATGGTTAACAGCCTGGTGTGGAGCGAACAACCTGTCTCTGAACATTGATAAACCTAAAGAGATGGTTGTTTACTTCAGGAGACCATTCTCCACTGATCATCGATGGATCCTCCATGGAGATCGTCAATAGCACCAAATTCCTTGGCGTTCATCTGGCGGACAACCTCACCTGGTCACTCAACACCAGCTCCATCACCAAAAAGCCCAGCAGCGTCTCTACTTCCTGAGAAGTCTGAGGAAAGCCCATCTCCCTCCCCCCATCCTAACCACGTTCTACAGAGGGACAATTGAGAGCATCCTGAGCAGCTGCATGACTGCCTGGTTTGGGAACTGCACCGTCTCAGATCGCAAGGACCTAAAGACGATAGTGAGTATAGCTGAGAAGATCATTGGAGTCTCTCTCCCCTCTATCATGGACATTTACACCACACGCTGCATCTGCAAAGCCAACAGCATTGTGGACGACCCCACACACCCATCACACACACTCTTCACCCTCCTGCCATTAGGGAAGCAATTCTGAAGCATTCAGGCCGTCACATCCAGACTGTGCAACAGTTTCTTTCCTCAAGCCATCAGGCTCCTCAATACACAGAACTGAACTAAAACTCATGCACAGACACACAACTGTGTGACTGAGCTGTACAACCCGGACTCAAACACACAACCGTACTCAGTTTACATGATCCATGTCATCATGACATCATCCATGCCATCATCCATGCCTATATTATATCACTTTATTACTACAAACTGTTTACATGCTGCTTTTGACTGCTGCTATTGCTTTTTTTGCACAAACCATTTTGTTTAATTACAATGTTCACTCCCGTACTCAGTACTCTTTTACACACCGCACTGTGTAATATACAGCAGGTTTACTGGTGGCCCTATTTTGTGTTTTGTGTATTTGACCTACACTGTCTTATGTTGTCTTGCACTGTCTTGTGTTGTCTTTGCACAGTCTTGTCTTGCACTGTTTGCACCAGGTTGCACACAATGCACTTTATGTGGCAAGGACACTTACTAGTTTTGTTTTATTTTACTGTGTACTGCGTCAGCTATATATGGTTGAAATGACAAAAAAGCTTCTTGACTTCACTTGTAAATATGTACATACGTAACTACAATACTCACCTTGGTAATTTGTCACACTGGTTGAATCCAAGTGGGTGGAGCTCGGACTTTAAAAGTGTGCCCCAAACTAGTGTACAGGGCCAGTTTAACTGGCGAGTGAGCGAGCAATTGTGGTGCCGTGAGCAAAAACCTTGCAATATATTGGTTTGTGTATATATACATATTTGTTGGTTTGCTTCTTTCTTTCTTTGTATATATTTTGTTTGTTTTGTTGTTACTTTGTGAACAGTTTCTTTTTCTATTTTTTTGCTGGGACTGTTCACCTCTCGATCACTGTAAATAAACCATCACCTTTTTCACTATAACAACTCTGCGAGTATTGCCATAAGTTTTGGGATCCCCCCCCCCTCCTTTTTTTCTGGAGTGGGTGATCTCATTTTTCGTCTGGCAATGGGCCTTCAAAGACTTGTTGTCTTACAAACATGTTTACATTTAACCTACAGTAAAACAGTATGTGTGTAATTTATTTGTGCCTAATAAATTTCATTTATATGAGATACCTACTGTATTACACATTATATAATATCATTACGAAAACATGCATATTGTTATCATAGAACAAATTGTTCTGCATAACCTAATGGTTTTTTCATATCTATTACCTAATTGATTTCCAAAAATTATCCAAATTATAGTGATTTAAGTGAGAAATGGCCTTTCCATTTTGTGTGTGTGTGTGTGTGTGTGTGTGTGTGTGTGTGTGTGTGTGTGT
>JAAIIK010000054.1:11337333-11368706 GCA_014706435.1 Silurus glanis
TGTGTGTGTGTGTGTGTGTGTGTGTGTGTGTGTGTGTGTGTGTGTGTATTTGGATAGAAAGGGGGTGCAAAGACATGGAAATGGGTTTAGATAGAAAATTAAGTTCAAAGGTCATGCAGGCCGGTCTAAAGGGTAACAGCAGATGAAATGTGGCTATTTGTTTTAAGCCAAGACCGATTTCATCTAGGCTGCAAAAGGTCAGTGTAACATGAAAAAGGGATTTATCTGCAATGGTACAGGTGCAGATTCTTAGCTCTCCAGGAGCCAAGAATGTTTACTTGTGCATTTAAACACTGGCTCACAAACTAGATAATTATTCACACTGTAAAAGCTTACTCAGCTTATAGTCTAAAGCTGCACTCGTTTTACAAGTAAACATATTGTTGCTGTTTTTCCTGAGGAAAAAGTAAAAAAAATAAATAAATAAAAAAATAAACGTTTTTTTAATGAAAAATACAGTAGTATTATGAGTAAACACTATTAAAATAGTATTGGGCTGAAGCCCTGAGCAAGTCTGAGTTTCCTAAAGGAAATGTACCTGCTTTTAGCCTTAAGCTACAGCCCCATAAAGGAAAAAATTAACAAAGGTTCAAAATGGTTCATAACTACTACATGCCTTTCGGGTACTGTGGAAGAGACTTTGAAGTCAGAACAACTCGATTTGCATTTACTTTTCTGTGGGACGGTGAGATGCAGGACAATACAAGACAGCTGTGCTTTAGCAATGTCCAGCACATCCAAAGAACAAGCCTAATGTTTGATAGTCATGTTCTGAGATTTAACCTAGGTGTGTGTGTGTGTGTGTGTGTGTGTGTGTGTGTGTGTGTGTGTGTCTGTGTCTGTGTCTGTGTGTGTGTTGCGGGCTCTAATGTTCTTTTGAACATGGGCACAATATATTTAATGATGTCATCAACATTAGCTTTTAGGATAATTTTACACAAAACAGTGCATGTAAAAGTTTTCACCTTTCTATTTCATGTATGCCATCTCTGACTTAAAAAAAAATGTGGTACATGTAGGAGTGAAGGCTATAGAGCTATTCTCATAATGACCTAGGCCCAATTAGAGAATATAGATTTGTCTCATTAGACTGCAGTTAGACTAGAGCACAGCACATATTAACATGAATCAATTTAGCACATAATCCAGATTATTCCCTACCTGTGCAGTGACCCTTACATGCACAGTAGTAATGAATTTACTGCATGTCCATCTTGAGCAACATGAGTATTTATAAGCACAGGCAGACAAAGTGTGAACACAATTTAAACCTGTGTGTCTGTGAATATGTGGTCTTTTTCTCCAAACAGAATAAAGAAATGCCATTTTAATATTAAAAATGAATTATAAAAGTGTGATTTCTGACTAAAACAACATGAAACATTGTATCAGATTACAGATTTACCTAAATTTAAACAAGTATTAAATGCAGAGAGCACAACTTGTGTTCTCTCATGGGAAAGAAAACAAGTTGTGCTTTCTGCATTTAATACTATTAATACTATAATTATTTCCTAATATTAGCATGGTCTCTCATGTGTTATACATTAGCTTTTCAACATTGTGTATGTTTTCACGTTCATGTGCCATATACATATACATGTTGAAAAGCTAATGTATAACACACAAGAGACCATGCTATTATAAGGAAACAATGCATGCCAGGGCGGTTGTGGTGCAACACACTCCACATTTGACTTCACTATTTTATTTAAACTACAGTGGACTTTATTATTAAGGCTTCCACATCACATTCCCTATCCTTATACTTCCTACAAGGTCACTGCAATCCCAATATTAGAGCTGCAGAGGTAATCAGAGTGTGTTGATTAAGGAAGCAACAGTAATGATATTTTATGTTTCTCTTTGCTTTACTGTTCAAGCCATTAGCTTCATGTTGACATTATTCAATCAGGACCATTGGAAAGCAGACTGAAAAATCAATAGGAATACTATTGGTTAGTTCATATGAGGTTATACGTGCAACATTAACGGACAATGTGCAAGGTGAGTGATACCTTAATTTTATTTGTATTTGTTTTTAACAATGAACACAAGACAAAAACACAAAACCATGAGAGGAGTCCTTAACAAGCAATACAATTAAGTCATACAAGTATTATCTATTCAATTACCATTTAACAGTTGCCTGTAAAAAAGAATTAGATTTTCTATCATATACTATGAGCTTAGTATTATAAGATTATCTTATTTATATATAGGCTCATTCTATCCTATATGCCTATATGCCCACATGCTGGATAAAGTAGTCAATTTGAGGGATTTTAAAGGGCGCTACATGTTTGTATTGTCCATAACTACATTAAAGGTTAGACAAAAGAAAAAAACTAATAGTGACCACTTCATCACATCGTTTCAAAACCAAGAGCCAATTTTATTAAGTGGTTTTAGGTGTTTAGTAATGACTATAGAGCTGGTAAATTAGATTATTCTGCAAAGTGTGTCTTCAATTTTACTATGTTTCTTCTCTTGTTTGTTTTGATTAGAGAAAATGTGTTTACCTGTGAAAACATAATAGTTGTATCTACATAATCATTCAGCTTTAATAAGATATTAATTAAATTAATTAGTTTATTCGATCTTAGTATTTATACACAATATCATTGTTCCTACATAGGGCAAAGATAATTTATTAGAATAAATATAGAAACTTAATTTCATACTTTTTTAAATAGCAGTGAACCAATTTTTACCTATAAAGTATATAAATATATTTTGCACAAATATGTAATATATTTTTTCCAAGTAAATGATAGAATTATCGAATCCACTACAATGACAGAATCACCTATTTTTGTTTTTAACTGGCCATATTGTTTCTAGAGTTAATTGGTTTCTCAAGTCCAGGTAGTTACTAAATGTTTTGGCAGCATCAGAACCTCAGCACTTCCCCATTAATGGTGCGTGAAATGAAATGTTTGGTACTGCAAATAAAATCAGTGATATTCAAGGATGTTATGGTAGGTAATGTGCCGAAAGAGCCATTTAATGGGTCCTGGAAGATTGGGGTAGTGTCAGCCGGAACTGACTGGGCGGTCTTCTGACACTGCTACTCGCCTCTTCATTCACTTAATGACTGTCAAAGCTGATTACACAGCCTTTGGCAGGCTTAAAAACTACACAGATATGCTCTATTAATAGTCCAATTAGAGTCATTAGCATATTCAGCCACATTTAGCCTTGATGATTGGATGACACAGTACAGATTGGTGAGGGACCACAGGCTTATAAGACCATGGTCAAATTATTAATGCTTGTGTTTTGTCATAGAGTTTTGTGGTGAAAGATTAATTTACTAATTTTTTAGCCATTCTCATAATAGCGCACGTATTTTTGTGTTGTCTCGTATGCTATTTTAAAATAGCAATATATTTAAAGCTTTAAATCTTTCAAGCTTTAAAAAATGGTTGGTGTTTTATAATAATTTAGGAATTTTAATTATTCTACAGTAAATAAAAGTGTTGAATCATTTGTGGCCATAACTTATATGAGATTAATATGTATATATCAATAAATATTATCTCCTTGGGTATGCCTGCTGTCCAAGCCTGCCTCTGGATGGGGTTCTCTTTGATTGGAGGCCACTCTGTGCAGCTAGGTATGGTTTGGTATCAATGGCCTGGGAATCCATGAACTTATGGAGCACCACAGGATCTTTAAAGATGAATTTAGACTGTACTTATTGTTGACAGTCTGCTACAATGGCACAGGGCTACTGGTTGTATTTCATCACTTATCACTGCACACTTCAAAAATGTTTAATTGTAGTAAATGGACTTTTGGTGTCACCCAGATGAGGATGGGTTCCCTCTTGAGTCTGGCTCCTCTTGCAGTTTCTTCCTTTTGCCATCTCAAAGAGCTTTACCTTTCCACAGATGTTGCCAGCTTGCATATTAGGGACAAACATCATTCTTTATTACCACATTATCTGTGTAAAACTGCTTTGAGACAATGTCCTTTGTTAAAAGTGATATACAATTAAAAATTTATTTAACTCAATTGAATTGAATATACACCTTTAAAAAATATGTATTAAAATAAAAGACTTAATCATAATTATACCCATTACCAACACCTCAACCATTTTGGCTATTTTACTATTGCTATTTCTGTTATTCTTATTTGTATTATAAATGTATTATTTTTCTTCTTGTTCCTTTCATTATTATTATTATTATTATTATTATTATTACAAACCTACACTTGTGAGGTTGTGCTGACATGTCTTAAACATCTTTACCTTTACAAACTTGTAGTTGAACACATTGAATCAGTATCATTAGATTGTGAGAATTAGCAGTTGCAACATATTTCTAAATGCAAAAAGCTAACTACAAGCAAAGTAGTTATATACTAATGTTGCAAACTTTTTTCTTTCAACTTCATTATATACAGTAGCATATTACAGTATCTTTATTAATGTTTTAGTTTGGCAAATTTTCCTTTTCTTTGGAACAGATTTTCAGCAATAAAGCTTAGTGGATGATTTTCCAATTAAAGCAAGGGTTTTAATATACAGGGGTAAACCCTTATTGTTTTTAAATATTTATCCTATCACACACTTAGAGGTTGGAACCAGTGAGTTATATAAATATAAACAATAGGAAAATTATTATAAAGTACAAATATCAAAGGATGGCTTCTATGGTTAAGGTTATCCTCTATATTGCAACAATGGATCATGGCAAATATTACTCTCCCAGTTAGATGCAATGGCCTGATAAATGTTTGGGATAATGCAGTGTCACAGAGTTGAAGTATGCAACGCTTTGAAATTGAATGTCTGGAATTTTGTGCCTCTAACTGACCACCTCAATTTTTCATACACTGATCTGTAAAATCAAAAGCATTGTATTTGTCCTTACTGGAAGAGGGAAAATGCATATTTTGCAAATGTATTGTTCCTATATTGGTCTGGGAAGTCAGAGAGAGCCTCAAGGGCAAGCCGGATAGCTGTGACACATTATCATTCTCTACCTTATTTATGTGCCTGTGTGTCTTTACAAAGGCAACGTTTGCAGTGTGCCACCGACTATAACACAGAAAATGACAGGTAAGGGTACAATATAAAGGTCTTCTTACGATCACCAGCATATAGTTTTTAACTGAATATACTTTTGTTCAATATCTTAATCTAAACATTGCTATTATAGATATAATATTCTCAGTAAGAAAATTTTTATTGGTATTATTAGGTTTTACATGAGTAATAGAATCTACAAACTTACAAAAAACCCCCAAAAAACATTATTTTAACTATTATAACAATTTGTTGAATAATTTAAAATACATGCACCTGTTTGTGAGTCCAGAATTACATCACCCATGGTTTTAACTGATTAAAATTATTATTAGTTTTGCCACATTTTGTAAAAATGTAGTTGGCATCATCAATGACTGCTATACACTCTCGTGTCATTCAAATCTGCTTGGTGTAGAATCACTTAAATGTGCATTATGTGTATCATGAGTAATGCAAAGTTGTATGTACTAGATATTCATGTAATCTTTAAGTAGTCACAGTTTTGCATCAAACATTTTATTATATTATATATATATATATATATATATATATATATATAGAGATACAGAGATGTTTATCCTCAAAAGC
Organism: Silurus glanis; assembly: GCA_014706435.1. Lineage (NCBI taxonomy): Eukaryota > Metazoa > Chordata > Actinopteri > Siluriformes > Siluridae > Silurus > Silurus glanis. Next base: position 11,342,966 of record JAAIIK010000054.1, read on the forward strand.
AGCACTGTTGCCCTCAGTAATTAAACTCTATGTGTGAATTAAGTGCATCTCATCCAATAAAGCAATCACATTTTTATTCCCTTTCCCCGACACCTCTTTTATAATTAGACCTGTGAAGGTGGTAGCCGCTTTGAAGGAAGCTTTTAGATTAATCATATTATCTGCAGCTTCTGAAACAAGAAGCCTATTTGACCTCCCTCTCCCATAAGAATCCATTATCTTAAACTATCACACTAATCCTGGCTTTGGCAGGATGAATGAGGACAGGAGAATCAGGCCTAATAGATGGCAAATAAGATTAATCTATGATCTAAGTGCCGATTACACTTGGACCTGCCCTTGAACACTCAGGTGTAACCTTGAGATCTGCATCCACTCTGGGTCAGGAATTGAATTGAAAACCCCTAGAGAGTTGGCAGGTGGCAAAGATACCCTTTGCCCAGACCTTACCCCTGAGAGATCAAATGCCGAGCAGCTTAACCCCCACAAAACACAAAGGAAAGTTAAATAAATAAAAGCTAACGGCAAAATAAACAGCTGTCCAAATTCAGTTCTGACTAATCCATTATGTGACATATATTATGATTATTTCCATATACATCGGGCTTGTTCATTGCTCTAATTATGCGATGCAAAATATCTTCATTATGCAAATGCAATTCATCCAGAAGAACAGAAATTGTTAAATATTATAAAGCGCTTGATAGATTAACTAATAGACACCCTGTTTGTGAGGTTAGACTGGTATGTAAATGAAAACAAGGAAATAAATGTTTATAGAATATCTCACCTACTATATTCCAGTGTATTTAACTAAGTAACTAAAACTTATTGTCAGTGGTCTAATTTTAATATAATTTAAATGTTCTGGGCATTTAATATATTAGAGTCAATAATTAGTGAGTGTCTCTTGCTCACCCTCATCATTTGGAATAACCAGAGGCACCCAGAATGGTGGATCAATGCTTACTTCAGTTTGTTCAGTGTTTGATTAATTGGCTTGGGCAGTGGGCAAGAAGGGCCTGTACACAGCAGCAGACACTCACATTCCATTAGGATAACTAAAGTAATGGCAATTTATTATTTCTTTTTTTTAATCAAAGTGAAAAGTAAGAAAAGTTACTTTGAATGATTTGGGTCCAGACTTTAAAATCGTTGTATATTGTCATGTGCCATGAAGGCCTAAGGACTCCTTAGATTAGTGTGCCACAATAAGATATACATTATTTGTAAGGATTCTTCCTCTCTTGCATGCAACTATAAGGTTAACTTACGGTGACGGTCAAATAATCACCAAAGCAAATGCAACTGAGAATAATTATTAAAACTGAAATAAAAAATAAAAAAAATAAAAAAAAACACCAAAACAAAGACAACACATTGTAAAACATTTTACAACAGACCTAAAAACCTGAACATGAACTGAACCAAACAACAGCAACAGCTATGAAAGAAAAATATGAGAAAAAAAATGCTGGGATCAATGTGATTATATACACAAGAGCAATTTAATATGATTGTGAATCAGGTGCACAAATTGACATGTAACATGGTCTCATGATGTGCACTGACTGATGGGAAACATAGTTTGTTACATAACAATGACAAAGAGAAAGGTTTGGGTGTTATGATAAATGCAGTGAAATGGCATTGCAGCAGCATACAGGTTTAACTAATTGTTTGTTTCTAAAAATATATAAAATGAAGTTGAAATGGTTTAATTAGTCCCAATTGTGCATTTTTGTTCTTTTTTAAATATGCTATAATTCATATTCATTCATAATAACATAAAAAAAGAATTAAAAACAGTATAAATTTCAAATTAGAATAAAATTATATCTTGTATTTATTATTTTTATTACTATATGGCACACAATCACACGCTTAACTTTGCATTCAATATTTTTTATATGAATACACATAAATTATTAGCATTTCCTATTTTAATACACAATGTAGCCAGGGCTTCATTCCCATCTTAAGTTTATAAATGCTTTAAGTTTATGTGAGGAGCCAGGTGGCTGTTAAAAAAAGGTCTTAAGAACAAAATAACAATAAATCCAAAGGTGGCTGCCTAAAGGGTGACATCTCTATTAGGGTATATCAACATCCCTCCCTACTCTACACAAGCCTCTATAAGATAAATGAATGAAATAGATAGGAAATGTATCTGACCGCTGGCTTACTCTAATGAATAACCTCCACTTTGGGTCCTGCAATGTAAGCAAAAAGTCCAGCTCACAGGCGATCCAAGGTCCTGTCATGAATCTAGCCTGACAGCCAACATAATATCAGGGTGACAACACTTGTATGACTTCCATTTTCTTTGCTTCCTATTGATTTTCACTTAATAACTGAGAGGGAGGGGGATACTAAATGTCTGTGCTGAGTACCCAATAAATCCTGTCTGAGCTTTTTATTGAGGAGAATTTAATAAAAGCATGGGTTAGGCTTGGGAATTTGTCTCTGGCTTGAGAGGATAAAAAAGGGGAGGAGAGAAAAAGTGGAAAGAGATGTTCAGAAGCATTCTCACTAACTTAGCTGATATCATTATGGGATCAGAAAAAAGTGTTTGTGCAATTTGCCCAAAGGGTTAGCCACATCTCTTGTAAGTGTTTTCTAAAATGTTACTTAAATGATGTACACATGGTGTAAGAAATAATAATGCACTGCATTATTTTTGGGAATAGTGAGTCCAGTGGTGTTATTTATTTCATAAGATCACATTTGTGGCTTTTGTGTTATGACTTTATTCCATTTATCATGCAAGTGCACTTAAACCCATGGACCTTATTGTAACAATAACATTTTAGAATAGGTCCCAGAATTTCTGTTGAAATTGTGGTGGCAGGGACAAGATTGAAAGTCAGCTGTAGTTACACTACAAAGTTCCAAGAGTATAGATAAGCTCCTTTTTGTTATGGTTCCTTACTGCATTACTCCCATAACAACAAATGGTGATGCACACAGAAATGTCATTACTGTTATGCACATCAAGTTTGAAGATTCTGGTTTTTGCTTAAAGCAGAAATCCTTTATTCTTTGAGTAGAAATTAACAAAACAATCAGCCATGTCTCCTCCTGGTTTTCCCAGTATAAAGTTAATTTGATTTTGCACAGGAAAAGCCAGTATAACAATTATTTCATGTGTTTGTTTGCACAATTGTTTCACATTCATAATCATTAGATACTTGTGTATATGCTTCAACTTTCACAGCACTCTTTGTCTCTTCCATGATTGTCATCAGTTCATGTCTGTTTAGTTTATATTCACTGTCAGGTTTATGTTTATTTTTCATGTTTGTTTTGTTTTTGTCTTTGCTTCCTTATTTGCTATTTGCACTTCTATTATTCTCAGCACTTGCATCTTTTTCCTGAATCTTGGTTCCTTTAATTACATGATGGAATCAGAGACCTACATATAGATGTAGCAGAATTCTGTTGTGGAATGCCTGCTGGAGAAGCTGATACTATAACAGGCATCTCCTGCTCTCCCTCCCCTTCTGATGATGTCACTTTTATTCCCTGCCCTGTTTAGGATGTTGGCTTTGCACCACATCCTGCTGAACACATTGCAATGCCTTTCCGCACTGCAGAAGATGCAGCTTTGCCTTAATGGTTTAGATGAGAATGTTGCTCTACTATCCTGTTTGGTCATCATTCTGACAGCTTGTTTAGCTAAGGGCATTGCAGTTGAGGATATCACAATACCTTGACACTCAGCTTAACCATGCTTTACTCACTTTGTTCACTAGATGTCCCTATTGTTCCCCATGTTGTTCTCCCCTTGAATACTTGGTAAGTATTGTCACATGTCCTCAATTTTCTTGTGTGTATTTAAGTTCCTTAGTATCTGTGTTTTTTCGTATATTAAAATCTGTATATACGAAATCTATTTTGCATATACTGCAATATATTGATGCATACATACATACAAGTAATACATACAATTAACTTTTTTTAAGTAATAACTTATTATTTACTTTATATAACTACTTTACATTACCTTAATTCTATTAAATGAATGGTCTTAAACATTTCATTTTCAAACAAGCAGCAGGACATAATTCAGTACTTAAATAAAAGCAATTGTTTAAAACCTGTGTGTCAACAAGTAACAGGGATCAACAAGGATCCAAAACTAACATTAAACATAATGGAACAAAACTGCATTATTTTCACATTTTAAAAGTAGCATTGCATTATATAGTAATTGATTTGCACTTGATTTGCACTGGGGGAGTGGTGGCTCCAGCGGTTAAGGCGCTGGGTTGCCGATCGGAAGGTCGGGGGTTCAAGCCCCGGTATCGCCAAGCTGCCACTCTTGGGCCCTTGAGCAAGGCCCTTAACCCTCTATGCTCCGGGGGTCCCTTACGAGGGAAATATCAAGGTCCGTGACGTCGGAGTGACGTGGGGCCGCCTTCCCGTGGGCTCACCACCTGCAGGAGGGACCGTAAGGGACGGTGCTGTGAGGATTGGGCAGCAGTCGAAGGCGGGGGCCTGCTTAGACTGCTGCCCCCGCGACCTAAATTACGGATAAGCGTGAGAAAATGAATGAATGAATGAACGATTTGCATTTTCTCCTGTTCTGGAACTTGAAACACTGCATTTGAGGGATACTCCCAAAGTCGAGTCAAAAATTTGGGAATAATGTCACTCCCAAAACTCACATCTTGACGGAAAAGAGAGAAAACAAGAATCAACCCTTTTACAAAATAAAATAAAGTTAAGTTTCATTAAAAAATAAATAAATAAAAATCTAAAAACATATACCGTAATTTAATGATTGTCCGAAAATGGATTCAAAAATGCAAAAATGTGAAAAATTTGTAACACCGGTGAGGCCTGAAATAGTAAAAATTGATAATAGCTAGATAAAATCAAACCTTTAAATGTAGATACTTTCATGTACAGTTGACTAAGTGTGTTTGTCCAATGTATGGCATATTTGCAATGGATATTTCTAGCAAAGTAAAATGACTGTCAAGATGCCAAATCATACACACAATATATATATAATGATATAACAATTATTCGAATTGAAAATATTTAATAACGAGAAAAATATAAACATTTACAATTAGAAAACATTCATGTTTGTTTAAGAGTTAGCATATTAACAAAGTAAAATGAATGTCGAGATGAAAAGCTGTTTAAAAAATGCGTAATCTTTAAAACGCGTAGCCTTGCTTTCACGGAAACATGGCTCAAGGAACAAGACTCTTATTCCGACTTGGAAATAGATGGATTTGGGGAACCCTATCGTTTGGACAGAGATCCAACTGTGACGGGTAAATCACTTGGTGGAGGATTATGCCTTTATGTTAATAAAAGTTGGTGTAATACAGTGGTCGTTAGGGAGACACTATGCACTCCAGACATTGAACTCTTATCTGTTTCCTTCGACCCTATTACTTACCAAGGGAGTTCCCCCAGATATTTATCACGCTCATGTACATTCACCCGAGAGCTAACGCTGACTCTGCAACCCGAATTATTGTTAAAACTGTGCAAAGGCTTCAAGGGATCTCGCCGGACGCACCTAATTTTATTATAGGTGATTTTAATCACTGTAATATGGAGAAGTCCCTGTGTGGTTTTTATCAGTATGTAACCTGTTTTACACGCTATATGAAATGTTTGGATCATTGTTACGGATCTGTTAAGGGAGCATACAAATCGCTTTGTAGAGCTCCCTTGGGTTCATCTGATCATAATGTTGTGCACTTGGTTCCACTATACAAATCGGTCCTGAAGAAAACTAAGCCGGAACGTCGTTTAGTTCCGGTGTGGTCAGCTGAATCTATAAATTGTATCCAGGACTGTTTTAGTTGCACAGATTGGGATGTGTTTACTGATGCTTGTGCAGATTTAGATGAATTTACAGAGACGGTGTCAGCTTATATTACGTTTTGTGAAGATCTTGTTATTCCCAGGAAAGAAATAGCCATTTACCAGAATAATAAACCATGGGTCACTAAATCGGTAAAACATACAATTATTCAGAGAAATATTTGTTTTAATCAAGGTGATGTGACTCAGTATAAGGTATTAAAAAAAACAAGTTAAAAAAGAACTTAAAATGGCAAGGCTTAATTATAAGGTCAAAGTGGAGGATATGCTAAAAACCGGGAATTCACGTTCTGCATGGGAGGGGGTGAAATCCATGATGGGGATGAATTCCAAAAAACTTAATATTTCTCTTGATGGGAAGCTTGATTTTGATCTTTCTAATGATCTGAATGTTTTTTATAATCGTTTTAATAGTCTTGATTTTAGTCATGAATTGGCAGTGTTTAATAATGCTGCTCCGGAACAGAATAGGGTTAATGTCGACAAGGATATGGTTTTAAAACTTTTTCGAGGTGTAAGAGAGAGGAAAAGTCCTGGCCCGGATGGTATTGGGGGCCGTATTCTTAGAAATTGTGCGGAACAACTTGCAGATATTTTTTGTTTTATTTTTAAAATGTCATTGAGTCTCCATAAGGTTCCCTGTCTTTGGAAAGAGTCTATTATCGTACCTGTTCCTAAGAATAATGCACCAAAATCTTTAAATGAGTACAGGCCAGTAGCACTTACTTCTCTGATAATGAAAACATTTGAGAGGATCGTGAAGGACGCGCTTTTGACCATGGTACAGGCAAATCTAGATCCGCTTCAGTTTGCCTATAGGTCAGGCAGGGGTGTTGATGATGCAATATGTGCTCTATTAAACATGATTTTGGCACACCTTGAGGGCGCAAAAACTTTTGTACGTTTGGTTTTTATTGATTTTTCATCAGCCTTTAATTGTATCCAACCTCATATCCTAGCAGAAAGGTTAAAGAGTGTTCATGATATTGATTTTGGATTGATAAGTTGGCTGATGGATTTCTTAACCAATAGGTCTCAGCGTGTGAAGGTGAACAGTGTTTTGTCTGATGTACTTTTTTCCTCTACTGGGTCACCGCAAGGGTGTGTTCTTTCACCTCTTTTATTTGTGCTTTATACTAATGAGTGTCGTACGCAACTTGAGAGACGCCATATCAAGTTTGCTGATGATTCATTGATCGTTTCCCTCCTTAATAATGATGATTCTGTTCACGGTTCTGTATTGGTAGATTTTATTGATTGGTGTAAACTGTCCTTTTTGGACATTAATGTATTAAAAACTAAAGAGATGATTGTAGATTTTAGGAAGAATCGTACAGCCATCTCTCCTGTGGTTATTAATGATCATGCTGTTGAGATTGTACATCATTTTAAATATCTTGGTACTATAATAGATGAAAAGTTGACTTTTGGTGCTCATGTGGATGCTGTTTGTAAAAAAGCCCACCAGCGTATGTATTTTTTACAGAAACTCCATGGTTTTAACGTGGATAGCACTTTTATGAAAATGTTTTATTCTTGTTTTATTGAGTCAGTTATTACTTTTACATTTGTGTGTTGGTATGGATCGCTTAATCTGAAAAATAGAAATAGACTTCAAGGTATTGTTAAAGTGTGTGGTAAGATTGTCGGCACCAACCTGATAGATTTAAACAGTGTGCATAAAGCAAGGACTCTGAGGAAGGCCGAGTTAATGTTAAGAGATTCCAGCCATCCCTTGCAGAATCTTTTTATGTTATTACCTTCTTCACGTAGATATTTTTTACCGCTTTGCAGGACAAATAGATTTAAAAATTATTTTGTACCAGTTGCTATTGGGTTTTTAAATACTTAAATTTATTGGGGTTTTTTTTGTTGTTTTTTTCTCTGTACTGTTTGTTGCTGTGTGTTTGGGAGTGTATGGATTCTGCTGGCTGTGAAACAAATTGCCCCTCGGGGATAATAAATTTGACCTAACCTAACCTGTAAAATGAAATTTAATTCATTTTTATAGCGCTTTTACCAATGAACATTGTCTTAAAGTAGCTTTACACGGATAATGTGGTGATAAAAATGAATAAAATGTTCTTTATAAGTATAATATCTATCTATCTATCTATCTATCTATCTATCTATATATATATATATATTTAATATACACACACACACTCACCGGCCACTTTATTAGGTACACCTGCTCGTTAACGCAAATTTCTAATCGGCCAATCACATGGTAGCAACTCAATGCATTTAGGCATGTAGACATGGTCAAGACGATCTGCTGCAGTTCAAACCGAGCGTCAGAGTGGGGAAGAAAGGTGATTTAAGTGACTGAACGTGGCATGGTTGTTGGTGCCAGATGGGCTGGTCTGAGTATTTCAGAAACTGCTGATCTACTGGGATTTTCACGCACAACCATCTCTAGGATTTACAGAGAATGGTCCGAAAAAGAGAAAATATCCAGTGAGCGGCAGTTCTGTGGGCGCAAATGCCTTGTTGATGCCAGAGGTCAGAGGAGAATGGCCAGACTGGTTCGAGCTGATAGAAAGGCAACAGTGACTCAAATAACCACTCGTTACAACCGAGGTATGCAGAAGAGCATCTCTGAACGCACAACACGTCGAACCTTGAGGCGGATGGGCTACAGCAGCAGAAGACCACACCGGGTGCCACTCCTGACAGCTAAGAACAAGAAACTGAGGCTACAATTCGCACAGGCTCACCAAAATTGGACAATAGAAGATTGGAAAAACGTTGCCTGGTCTGATGAGTCTCGATTTCTGCTGCGACATTCGGATGGTAGGGTCAGAATTTGGCGTCAACAACATGAAAGCATGGATCCATCCTGCCTTGTATCAACAGTTCAGGCTGGTGGTGGTGGTGGTGTAATGGTGTGGGGGATATTTTCTTGGCACACTTTGGGCCCATTAGTACCAATTAAGCATCATGTCAACGCCACAGCCTACCTGAGTATTGTTGCTGACCATGTCCATCCCTTTATGACCACAGTGTACCCATCTTCTGATGGCTACTTCCAGCAAGATAACGCGCCATGTCATAAAGCGCGAATGTGTTATGCTGTTTGACAGGGTGGAGAGAGGAGTTGTGGTATTGTATAAGGAAGTCAGGTGTGGCAGAGAAGTATGTGAGGGTGGTGCAGGACATGTATGAGGACAGTGTGACAGCAGTGAAGTGTGCAGTAGGAACGACAGACTGGTTCAAGGTGGAGGTTGGATTGCATCAAGAATCAGCTCTGAGCCCTTTCCTGTTTGCAGTGGTGATGGACAAGGTCAGACAGAAGTCTCCATGGACTATGATGTTTGCAGATATGTTGATTTGTGGTGAGAGTAGGGAGCAGGTTGAGAAGAGCATGGAGAGGTGGAGGTATGGGATAGAGAGAAGTGGAATGAAAGTAAGTAGGAGTAAGACAGTAAATGTGTGTAAATGAGAGGGAGGGCAGTGGAGTGGTGCGGTTGCAGGGAGAAGAGGTGGTGAAGGTGGATAGCTTTAGGTAGCTTGGGTCAACAGTGCAAAATAATGGAGAGTGGGTTAGAGAAGTGAAGAAGAGTGCAGGCAGGGTGGAGTGGGTGGAGAAGAGTGGCAGGAGTGATTTGAGATAGAAGGGTATCTGCAAGAGTAAAAGTAAAAGTTGATAGGACTGTGGTGAGACCTACTATGTTGTATGGTTTAGAGACAGTGGCGTTGACTAAAAGACAGGAGGTGGTGCTGGAGGAAGCAGAGCTAAAGATCGAGATTTTTATTGGGAGTGACGAGGATGGACAGGATTAGAAACAATTATTAGAGGGACAACGCATGTAGGACACTTTTCCTTGGCTTTTTGGTTGCCCAATCATCCAGCACCTCTTCACCACCACCGAGCCCCTGTCTGACACATCTTACCTGAATCTTTCCAAAGTTTCCACCATCTACTTTTTTTTAGTCCTCACTCCCCTCTTCTCTCCAAAACAATCCTAAAGACCACCTTCCGATGCTGCCTAGCTACACTGTCCCCCGCCAACACCTTACAGTCTCCTTCTGGTTGCATCGCCTACATAGAACATAGTCCACCTGTGTGCACCTTCCTCCACTCTTCTGTCACTCTTACGTCTCTATGCTCCTCCTTTTTCTTAAAATAAGTATTCACCACTGCCATTTCAATCCTTTTAGCAAAATCTACCACCATCTGCCCTTCCACATTCCTCTCCTTAAGGCTATACCTACCCATCACCTCATCACCTCTGTTCCCTTCACCTACATGCCCATTGAAATCTGCCCCAATCACCAATCCTAAGTACACCTTCTACCACTTCATCTAATTCACGCCAGAATTTTTCCTTCTCCTCCTTCTCACATCCGACTTGTGGAGCATAAGCACTGATGACATTTATCATCAACCATTCAACTTCCAGCTTCACGTTCATCACCCCGTCAGAAACTCTCTTCACCTCCACTACACACTTTCTGTACCCTCTTCCTTCAGAATCACCCCTACACTATTTCTCTTTCCATCCACACATCCATTCTCAAACTATACCCACCTTTTCCGTTTTGTCTGAAATGTTGCACGAAAACACATTAACAAATCCGAAAACACAACAATTTAGACAAACCGGAAAAAGGTAGGTATAGTTTGTGAATGGAACACTTACTGACTTGCTGACAGTTTTTTTTTTAAGCAATTAGCCATATACGAACAACGTGGCAATAACAAGTACAATTAACATTACAATACACAGAACAGGTGCATGAAAATACAAATATATACACATTTAGGGGAAAGGGGGAAAAATAGATAAATACAATTTATAATAATATTAATAAAAATTAAATTAAATTGAAAAAAAAGGATAAAAAGAAACGGCTATGGTTTATTCTGTAAATCACTTTCTATAAAGGACAAAAGATTTATTGAATTTTCTTTTTAATCACTTTAAGGGCTTTTGTGAAAGAAATAAACTCATTATAAAATGCAAAAAAAACATTGGTTTTACTTTCAAGTAAACACAAAATTTCGATTTGTGTATAAAAAAAATTTCCCATCAGAAGTATACAAGAAAGTCGTCTTTGTTATTGTTCATTACAAGTCCAAATATAATGTCCTTCACAGTGAAATTTCTTAGATGGAAACCTTTGGGTAAAGCCAGTTATGGATATCAGACCATAAAGCAGCTGAAGTAACAATCTGCGGCAGGAGAAAGTTGGAATGTATGTATAAAAGTGTACAAACTAATCTGTCATGATATACTGCAGCATCTCCAAAATCACTGCATATGAATGTCCTTCAAAGTAGATTTGAATTAATTCCAGTTTCTCCTTGCTTGCCAATATTTACTTCGGTTTTTTTCTTATATTTAAAGGTACACTACACTGAACGGATGGTACTGAAATAAAAAATAGTTTAAAGTAAACTGAGAACTTTACACATGTGCAAGAAACAAAGTTACAAGATTTAAATACTTCCTGTATATCTTGAATGACCGGTGTCTCGTCCAATGATCGGTAAGTGTTCCATTCACAAACTATACCTACCTTTTCCGGTTTGTCTGAATTGTCGCGTTTTCGGATTTGTTAATTTGTTTTTGCATTTGTTATTTTGCTTTCGGATTAGTTAGTGTTTTCTAATTTGCTTTGGTAATGTGTTTTGCACTTCTCGGCCACCGTAGATTGTTCTAAGCATTCCGTCTTTTCAATTAATCATTCATTATAGACCCAGAGTTGCTTAGAGCCTTGTGCTTGGCTAACTATCCCACTCACGGAGGCAAATTGGCCAGTCCGAATCTTAGTCAAAGGATATAGCCATAAACAAATTCTGTAAGTAGGAAGCACAATGCTTGCTCATGCATAAAGAATAATTTATTTAGCCACTATGATATAACTTGCTAATTCAGTGATAGATAGAAATCACAAGGTCCCAGACGTTGTGCTCTATGCTCCATTTGTTCATGAGCCTTCTGTATGTACTAACCTTGTCATAGATTTGCAGTAACACCATGCTACATAATCAACTACCGTATTTTTCGGACTATAAGCCGCTACTTTTTTCCCACGTTTTGAACCCCGCGGCTTAAACAACGAAGCGGCTTATTTATGAATTTTTCCTGGGTTTTTCCCGGTTTCACAAACTTCAAGCCAAAAAACTGAACCCCATAACATTAGACCAATGAAATTTCCGAACGAGAGAAAAAAAAAAAAAAAAAAAAAAAAAAAAAAAAAAAAAAAAAAAAAAAAGCGCACCTCACCTGTGTTCTGAGCTGCACGGCATCGGGAGAAAAAGCTTGATGCCAAAATATAAACTCCCGAGAGAAATAGTTGTGAAAGGACGGAGGAAGACTGAACAATGACTTTCTTGGTCAGCTACTGTTTAGATAGAAGCCGTTGTAACGCGTTGAGTCTGGGTCATGGGAGAGCTCGCTAACTCCAGTTGCAACAGAAATCATATAAGCACAGACAGGTTTCCAAAACTCGTGCTTTTTTTATTTTTCTTGGCAACAGCGTTACGGGTTAGTCAAAGAAACTTCGAAATGAGCATCAGAAAATAATAAGGACATATTCCTCGGTCTTGCACACATGCAGTAATACCGGAAAAATGCAGCGGAGGCTTTTCCCAAAATACCGCTATGCTCCTAAAGGAAGCGCAACATATTTCACCCGTTACACCGTGTAACAGACAATGTCTTTCGTTAAAGCCTGTGTAAAGTTCATTAGTTTTAATGTAGCCTGCGGCTTATAGACAGGTGCGGCTTATGTTTAAAATAAAAATCTTTTCAAATTCAGTGGGTGCGGCTTATAAACGGGTGCGCTTTATAGTCCGGAAATTACGGTAGATATAAATGATTTCAATTACGTAGTTTGCATTTATTTGCAACCCAGCCATTAGGGAGGCACAAGCCAGTGCACTCTTAGTGCCGGTCCCAAGCCCGGGTAAATGGGGAGGGTTGCGTTAGGAAGGGCATCCAGCGTAAAACATGTGCCAAATCAAATATGCGGATCACAAATGAGAATTTCATACCGGATCGGTCGAGGCCCGGGTTAACAACGACCACCACAGGTATCGTTAGCCGACAGGGTACCGGTGGAAATTGGGCTACTGTTGGCCAAAGGAGGAGAAGGAGAGGAGGAAGACGTCTACAGAGACGGCAGGAAAAGGAGCAGTGTAGGAGAGTGGAGGTTCGGGTTGGTACTTTAAATGTTGGTACTATGACGGGTAAAGGGAGAGAGATAGCTGAAATGATGGAGAGGAGAAAGGTAGATATGTTGTGTGTTCAGGAGACCAAGTGGAAAGGGAGTAAGGCCAGGAACATTGGAGGTGGGTTCAAACTGTTCTATCATGGTGTGGATGGAAAGAGAAATGGTGTAGGGGTGATTCTGAAGGAAGAGTACAGTAAGAGTGTAGTGGAGGTGAAGAGAGTTTCTGATAGGGTGATGAACGTGAAGTTGGAAGTTGAAGGGATGATGATAAATGTCATCAGTGCCTATGCTCCACAAGTTGGCTGTGAGATGGAGGAGAAGGAAAGATTCTGGAGTGAATTAGATGAAGTGGTAGAAGGTGTACCTAGAAATGAACGATTGGTGATTGGGGCAGACTTTAATGGGCTAGAGACAGTGGCATTGAGTAGAAGACAGGAGGTGGAGCTGGAGGTAGCAGAGCTGAAGATGTTAAGGTTTTCGTTGGGAGTGACGAGGATGGACAGGATTAGAAATGAGTTTATTAGAGGGACAGTGCATGTAGGATGTTTTGGTGACAAGGTGAGGGAGGCGAGATTGAGATGGTTTGGACATGTGCAGAGGAGGGACATGAATTATATTGGTAGAAAAATGCTGAGGATGGAGCCACCAGGTAGGAGGAAAAGAGGAAGGCCAAGGACGAGGTTCATGGATGTGGTGAGGGAAGACATGCAGGTAGTTGGTGTGAAAGAGGCAGATGTAGAGGACAGGGTGGTATGGAGACGGATGATCCGCTGTGGCGACCCCTAATGGGAGCAGCCAAAAGAAGAAGAAGAAGTAGTTTACATTTATTTGCCAGGCAATAATCAATAAACAAATGTCAAATCTAAATCAAATAATAGAAGAAAGTTACACAACATGATCAGCATAAAAACAGTTTAGCAATGCAGTTTACAAAAGATTTGTTCAAGAGTCACTGTATCTGGCAATAGAGACACACAGAGACTGTGTGTGGGAAGTTCTGACTACAGAAGGCTTTCATGTGTGTTTTTTCCTTAGATAACCAAACCATTATAAATACTTGTAAATTTAAATAATTAAAGCTTTACAAAACCCGGTCTTGGGACATAAGGTGACCTAAAAACCGAATACCACCTAGAAACCAAAACCTGATAAAGATCTTCTCGGGGCGACGTCAGAAGGACGTTTGTTCTACTGAAATAGGACTGAAATCATATTTGCAATTACACTGACCTTCATAATGATACCAAACATGTAAAGGTAAAGTTCATATATTCATAAAATGTAATTATTACGGTATGCAAGTATAGTAGCTTGAATTCCGGGAAACTTTCCATGACCCGGCCATATCTCCAGGAGGGAAAGAGGGCGCTCAAGGATGGGTGATGGGGCAAGCTGTACAGATGACTTTCTCTCCTCAGATTAAAGGAGGTCCGCTTCTCAGTTTAGAAGGTTTATTGTTTTGTTGCATGTTAGTTCTAGGGGTCTGACCTCATTAAGAGGTCTGACCATCCTTACATACATATACACATACATATACACAATATATGTATATACATGTGGGTACGGAAAGTATTCAGACCCCCTTAAATTCTTCACTCTGTTATATTGCAGCCATTTGCTAAAATCATTTAAGTTAATTTTTCTTCCTCATTAATGTACACATAGCACCCCATATTGACAGAAAAACAATTGTTGACATTGTTGCAGATTTATTAAAAAAGAAAAACTGAAATATCACATGGTCCTAAGTATTCAGACCCTTTGCTCAGTATTTAGTAGAAGCACCCTTTTGATCTAATACAGCCATGAGTCTTTTTGGGAAAGATGCAACAAGTTTTTCATGTATGGTGGATATTGGAAGTGAATCTATCTGCTATTTGCTTATTTTCAGTGATTAATACACCAAATGCACCACAGTGGTATGCAGCTGGATTTCTGATTCAGGTTGTATTATTCCAATTTACTGGAGTTTAATTCAGTATGTGATAATCCTTGTGCAAAGTAAATTTTTCAAACACCATTGCACTGAAATTACATTGTCTTTCTATCGCATTAAAATGACTGGTGTTTTTCGCTGCTTTTCTGAAATTTGTGAAGCCTCCAGCTAGGGCTGGGCGATAAATCGATTTTATCGATTAACTCGAATGTGTAGTTTACATTGATCTGTTTTAATAAAAATCGGGTTTCTCTTTAATGTCCGCCGACGCTCCGCTCTGGGCTCCCATAGTTTCGAACAAATTCAGCCCTCCCCCCGCGTTTGCCATAGAGATACACAAACAACATGGCAGCGAGCAGAGAAGAACTCGTTCCCAAGAAAGGCACAGTGTCATCTGTAATTTGGAATTGGATTGGTTTTGCTGCATCTAAGGGAGTTTTTCCTTGCCACAGGGATAAATGCACACCGTTCACCTTGACTGTTGATTTCTGTAAAGCTGCTTTGAGACAATGTCTGTTGTGAAAAGCGCTATAGAAATAAACTTGACTTGACAAACAACACCCCGCTGCAAAGTGTGTTTGAAGGCTGTTGCAAGCAAAGGTAGCAGTACCACCAATTTACTGCAGCACCTCAAACAGAGGCATGCGGTCGAGTGGGAGAGATGTAGGGCCCTACAAAATGAACAAGACAGCGGCAGCACAAGACTGCGGTTAAGCCAGCCGCACTTTGTTTAGTGTTGCGCGTCTAATACATGTGGAGCGGTCAAAATACATGTAAAGACGCTTCAGAACGGCGTTTCCGTTAAGAAACAGAAAAATCTGAGCATTTGAATCACCATATTCAAACACTCAATTTTTTTGAGGTTTGCTCAATCTTTCAAATAATTCTTATTTAGAATCTCCCTGTCTATTATATTCTTATTTAAAATTTCAACTCATTTTACTGTGGAGTTTTTAAGAAAAGTAAAGGCAAAATCACTCCAAGCATCACTGCATTTTTAACCATGTTCCACATTCAAACACTCAAAACATTTTTCTTTATAGGTTTGCTCAATCTTTCAAATTATTCTTACTTACAGTGTCCCTGTCTATTACTCTTAATTTTCAAGTCATTTTACTGTGGAGTTTTGGAGAAAAGTAAAGGCAAATCCACTCAAAACCTCAGGTGCATTTTCAATCATGTTCCACATTTAAACACTCAAAACATTTTTCTTTGTAGGTTTGCTCATTTGTTGTTACGTTCTATTTTCACAATTTACAATGGCAGGGCCTGCCATCTTGTATTTTTGGCTTGTTGTTTCTGATTGCACTTTAACCCAAAGTGGGTTATAATCCCAGAAAGGTAAATCGATTTAAATCGCAAATCAGATTTTTTGTGTAAAAATCTGGGATTTTTTTTTTTAGGCCATATCGCCCAGCCCTACCTCCAGCCTTAATTATTAGTGTTAGCCAAGTCAAGTTTATTTCTATAGCACTTTTCACAAAAGACTTTGCCTCAAAGCAGCTTTACAGAATTTAACAGTTGTTTTACTTTTTTGTTAGCTATATTTTTGCATCAATCCAAGGTGGTTTTTGTACTTGTGCGATAGAACATTATTTACAAGTGATTCATATTCATAGGTTTGTATTGCTGGTTGGTACAGCAGTGTTACTGTAGTGCCTTGATCCCATGGCAGTTGAGAGAAGATGCTAACATCTACCTAGGGTTGATGAGAGGCAAGTTAGTCCAATTCACAAGAGAAGCTCCAGTTGAGTTGAACAGCTGACAATTTTATTGCCTCCTTACAACAGTGCAAAATAAATGGCACGAAATGATAAAACAATAAAAGGAAGAGCTCTTTAAAATAATAAAATAGTCAATTCCCCCTTAAATGTTCAATTTGTTCCATAAGTGAATGTGAAATGTTGATCCAGAGTTCCGTGAACATGTGTATTTAAGTAAACGTTAAATTCCTTGTCCTCAAGTGCACTTGTAACACTACTTTGTGTGAACAATACCTTAACTGGCACTCTCGGCGTAAATCAGGACGCTAAAGATCATCTACTAGTCTTGCTGGGCTAGGCTCGCCATCTCGGTTCATCCAGACTTCCTAGTACTCAAAAAACCAATCTGCATAAACGGTACAGACAATAACAATTCAGCTCTCTTTTCCTTGTCTAACATGAGACCTCATTGACTTTTAAAGTGCATGTAACCAATATGTAGGAATACACTTTAATCTATTAGGCAAGTTACATCAACTATTCACACTTACAAATTAATTACTTGTAATAATATTTCTGGTATTATGTTATTTATCAGAAAGTTATACATTAATTCCTTTAGATTCCATCATACATTCAAAATTACCCTGTTTAACACAGGTTTAACATGGAAATTAATTAGCATAAACAATAAGCAAAAAATATGGGATTTAAAACAAGCAAATACACTGACCATGTAGCTTGGATATAATAAATATGTTGTATTCGGTCGTATTGTATAAACAACAACTACAAAGTAAATGACATGACATTTTACATGCTATCCTGAACTATTCTGTTCCACTTTCATGCTAGAGCACCGATGCTAACGAGCTGCAGCCTTAGCCACCCCTTAGCATTGCAACACCATGAAGCATAAAGCTAAGTAGCTCAACCTTCTGTAATTATAAGACACATAGTTCGTTTGGATTCTAACTTTACAAATAACTATGCAAATAGACCGAGTTGTTTTTATTTTCAAGGTAATTCCCCAATAAACATTTTAGCATACATGATAAGTAGCATCATACTTAGCAAAACGTGCTTCCACTCACCGGAGTTTCAATTGTTTCTACTTTGGCAGTATGGCCTCGGTTTTCTGCTTTTTGTTGGTTTTAGAATTTCAGAAGTTTTATTTCTGCTGGCATTCACGAGCAGAAGAAATAGCAAATGGGGGAAAAATGCTGATAACCAAACGCTCTAATAGACTCAGTCCCACAGTGCCTCCTATGGTTGGGAGTGAAACTACAATATTAGTAGATCTAATTTCTCTATGGGTTACATTACAATGCCCAGAATAGACATTTTATTTTGATGGAGATTGATTTTTGGCTAAAACATTTTTCATACCCAGGGACTGTGTTTGACTTATCAGCATGTTTTCATGTCAGTTCTGTGGACATCATTGCAGCACTACAGTGGCCTATGTGAAGCACATGAGGATTCATAGCAATATCCCTAACTTGCTGCTTCAATGTTGCATCCAAACCTGCAACAGGCAATTAAAAAAAGTATCATCTTTGAAATCACATCGTTACAGACATCACAAGGAGTGTGTGGTGTCGCCTAGATCACATTTGTGTCCTGCAGTAGACTTTACATGCCAGATGTGAGACACTGACAAATGTGAGTTTTATTCCCATCTCAAAGTGCACATTAAAGAGGGACGAAGAGTGGCATAGCCCTTTAAACAGTGTGATATGTAATTTATAGTAATATCTACATTTGCCTTTGACCTGTCAAGGAAACTCATCAAAATTCATTCATTCAATCTAACTGAATCTAGTGTTGCCACAGCATGTGTGACTGAAGCTCAAATGTCTCAAAATATTGACAGCAATACGAGAACAGATGAAAAGAACGATGCAGCTGGAAACATTGAGCATGTGGTAAAAATCCTGACATTAGCTTTTGGTGATCTGCGCTTAACTGCATGCTCTCAAGACTCTGATAGTACCACAGTTCACTCCTAGAAAAAATCATAATTAATAAATGTCAAATTCATATTTTGTCAATGCTGAAATATGTTTTCTTTTAAAATGTTTAGATGAGACACCAGAAAGCTATATTCACCACTGGATGATCAGTGTCAGAGAGCCACCAGTCATGCCTCCCTCCAACGCTCAACACTCTAGCTCAGCCTTTACCTCCTACTAAATCATCTATACCTGTTTTCCATTTACCCGTCCCTTTAAAAGGTCCCTCTTCCCCTTCACTCGCTGTCCGATCTACCATAAACTTACCTTAGATCATCCGGAGTTGGCGATGCGCCTCGCTACACTTCTTGTGACGCATGTCTCAGTTGAGTCTATGGTTTCCTGCACTTCCGTTTCTTACTCTCGTGTTTATCCTGTTAAAGATCAATAAACGACACCTTGTTTTGACCATAGTATCCATGAAAATAAGTCTTGAGGGGCACATCATTTGTGAGGGTATCCTGATGACTTTTCTGTCCGAGCTTGCTGCTGTTTTTTTTACATACTATAATTTAAATAATAAATACCAAGCTGAAGCTGCATGCATACTGAAATTTATTCAAAGGTTAGATACTTGGATGGATACATTCAATTCAGTTCGCATTTTATTTGTATATCACGTTTTACAATACATATAGTAAACAGCCATGGGTGACTATGTGAAGGACATCAAATATCCATTGTTGGTGAAGTTTTGGTGGAAACCTTGAAAGTCTGAATCCTTCATTGGTATTGAAATGATAACTGCATTTGCAATTGTCAGGGCAGGACTTTGACTAGGCAACTCCAAAGTCTTAATTTTGTTTTTATTCAGCCTTTCAGAGGTGGACTTGCTGGTGTGTTTTGGATCAAGAACCCAAGTTCGCTTCAGCTTGAGGTCACGAACAGATGGCCGGACATTCTCCTTCAGGATTTTTTGGTAAACAGCAGAATTCATGGTTTTCATAAATTTTAAATTAAATTCATTTATCCCAGCAAGTCTTCCAGGTCCTGAAGCAGAAAAACAGCCCCAGACCATCACACTACCACCACCACATTTTACTTTTAGTATGATGTTCTTTTTCTAAAATGCTGTTTTTTTACACCATACATAACACACACCTTCCAAAAAGTTTAACTTTTGTCTCATCAGTCCACAGAGTATTTTCCCAAAAGTCTTGGGGATTATCAAGATGTTTTCTGGCAAAACTGAAATGAGCCTTTATGTTCTTTCTTCTCAGCAGCGGTTTTCATCTTGGAACTCTGCAATGCAGACCATGTTTGCCCAGTCTCTTTTTTATGGTGGAGCCATGAACACTGACCCTAAACTGAGGAAAGTGAAGCCTGCAGCTCTTTGGATGTTGTTGTGGGGTGTTTGGCGACCTCTTGGATGAGTCGTCGCTGTGCTCTTTTGGTAATTTTGGTTGGCCGGCCACACCTGGAAAGGTTCTCCACTGTTCCATGTTTTTGCCATTTGTGAATAATGGCTCTCACTGTTGTTCGCTGGAGTCCCAAAGCTTTAGAAACGGCTTTATAACCCAGACTGATAGATTTCAATTACCTTCTTTCTCATTTGTTTAAAAATTTCTTTGGATCCTGGCATGATGTCTAGCTTTTGAGGACCTTTTGGTCTACTTCACTTTGTCAGGTAGGTCCTATTTAAGAGATTTCAACAGATATGAACAGCTGTGGCAGTAATCAGGCCTGTGTGTGGCTAGAGAAATTGAACTCAGGTGTGATAAACCACAATTTTTAACAGGGGGGCAAACACTTTTTTACACAGGGCCATGTATTTTTTTGATTTGTTAGAAACATGCAAAAAAATAAGAAATCAGGACACCAACACTTTCACACCACTGTATACACTTGAAACCAGATATTTACATACACTTCAGAAAAAAACACAAACTTTTTTTTCTTTACTGTCATACATTAAATCAGAGTAAATTTTTCTGTTTTAAATCAATAAATATTAACATATTTTTTGCATTTGTTAAATGTCAGAATCGAGCGAGGGAGAATTTTTATGTATTTTTATTATCACTTTCATCAAAGTCAGAAGTATACAAACACTTCCTTAGTATTTGGTGGAATTGCCCCGAAACTGTTTCACTTGGGCCAAACGTTTTGGGTATCCTTCCACAAGCTTTCTACAATAGTTTGCTGGAATTTTGGCCCACTCCTCTTAAAAGAACTGGTGTAACTGGGTCAGGTTTGTAGGCCTTCTTGCTCGCATTCGCCTTTTCAGTGCCGCCCACAAATTTTCTATGGGATTGAGATCAGGGCTTTGTGATGGCCACTCCAATACCTTGACTTTGTTGTCCTTAAGCCACTTTGTAACTAATTTGGAGGTATGCTTGGGGTCATTGTCCATTTGGAAGACCCATTTGCACCCAAGCTTTAACTTCCTGGCTGATGTCTTCAGATGTTGCTTTAATATATAATATATATACATAATTTTCTTTTCTCATGATGCCATCTATTTTGTAAAGTGCACCAGTCCCTTCTGCAGCAAAGCAGCCCCACAACATTAAACTACCACCCCCATACTTGACAGTTGGGATGGTGTTCTGAGGCTTCAAATCTTCGCCCTTTTTCCTCCAAATATACCGTTTATCATTATGGCCGAACAGTTAAATTTTTGTTTCGTCAGACCACAGGACATGTCTCCAGAAATTAAGATTTTTTCCCTCATGTTCAGTTGCAAACTGTAGTCTGGCTTTTTTATGGTGGTTTTGAAGTAATGGCTTTCTCCTCCCAGAGTAACCTTTCAGCTCATGGCGGTACAGTATTCGTTTTACTGTGGATAATGACACTGTCTTACCAGTTTCAGCCAGCATCTTCACAAGATCTTTTGCTGTTGTCCTGGGGTTGATTTGCACATTTCGCAACAAAAAACGTTCCTCTCTGGGACTCAGAATCCATCTCCTTCCTGAGCGGTATGATGGTTGTACATTCCCATGTTTTTTATACTTGCGTATTATTGTCTGAACGGATGAACGTGGGACCTTCAGGCATCTGGAAATTGCACCTAAGGATGAGACATACTTGTGGAGGTCAACAATTCTTTTTCTGATGTCTTGGTGGATTTCTCTTGATTTTCCCATGATGTCAAAGAAAGAGGCTCTGTGTTTGAGGTGTGCCTTTATATGCATCCACAGGTGTGCCAATTAACTCAAATGGAATCAATTAACCTATCAGAGGCTTCTTAAGCTCAGAATAGAATCATCTGGAGTTTTTTTTTTTTGTTTAAAGGCACGATAAACTTAGTGTATGTATACTTCTGACTTTGATGAAAGTGATAATAAAAATACATACAAATTCTCCCTCGCTCGATTCTGACATTTAACAAATGCAAAAAATATGTTAATATTTATTGATTTAAAACAGAAAAAGTTTACTCTGATTTAATGTATGACAGTAAAGAAAAAAAGTTTTTGTGTTTTTTTCTGAAGTGTATGTAAATATCTGGTTTCAACTGTATGTTCTCCGTGAGTAATCATTTTCCCCTCCACTCTAATTCTAAATGCACACATTTGTTTTTCAGGCGGTTCATCTGAATAAATCCGGTAAAGGGCATCAAGGCTGTAGGAGTCATATCAAAGCGGACGGAGAAGGTCACCCAGAAAAAGACAACCCTGAACCCTTGTGTCTCCAGTCTGCTTAAAAAATTTATAGATTTTAAGTGGGACTTATATAAGTAATACACACCACAGACCACACACATTACACACACAAACATCGCATACACACACTCACAACACACACATCACACACATGCATATTCACTCAAAAATACTGTATATACTTGGGTTTTCTCTGAGTCATTCACTTTGTCTTTCCAGAGTATTTTTTTTTTTACATTTAGATGTATTGTCATACATGTAATAAGCTTTGGGCTTTTGGTTTACCATTGTTTTTATTTTATATAAATGTTCTGTAAGTTAGAATCTGTGTTATTTTCTTTAATGTTATTTAGCTTTTATACTAAGACAGTTTAATAAAGAAGAGTTTAAATCTGCTTTACTTCTGTTACATTTTTAATCACTATTTCAAAGGGTATATTTATACAAGGTAGTAACATTGTGTTTTGTAGTTAAACTGGAGCATTTTTTTAAATCACAAGGTTTAGAAAAAACTGCTAATTATATTTTAAAAAATTAACTTTATTGTAGAAACAGTGTTATGCTGTATTTGCAAAAACAGTAACCAACTGTAAATTTCACCAACAATAAGACACTGTTAATTTTACAGTAACTTGCTGGCAACCGTGCTGCCAGTTCTTTACTGTTTTTTTAATAAACAGTAGACAGCTGTAATTTTAACCAACAGTAAGACACTGATAATTTTGCAATAAGTTGCTGGCAACCTTGCTGCCAGTTCTTTACTATTTTTTAACGGGAAAATTATTAACAGTGTAATATATTTTAGGTTTATGGCTGACAATAGCAGATAACGTTTATGTTGGCCATTTATGGCAGTGGAGTTTTTAACAAGGTTGTTCAACAAGATTTTGGAATGTGAGCGGATGCCTGAGGAATGTAGAAGGAGTGTGCTGGTACCGATCTTTGAGAATAAGGGAGATGTGCAGACCTGCAGTAACTACAGGGGAATATAGTTGATCAGTCACACCATAAAGATATGGGAAAGAGTAGTGGAAGCCAGGCTGAGAGAAGGTGACCATCTGTGAGCAACATTTTGGTTTCATGCCGAAGAAGAGCACCACAGATGCATTACTTGCTTTGAGAATGTTGAAGGAGAAGTATAGAGAAGGTCAGAAGGTGTTGCATTGTGTGTTTGTGGATTTAGAGAAAGAATACAACAGGGTGCAGAGAGAGGAGTTGTGGTATTGTATAAGGAAGTCATGTGTGTAGGAGAAGTATGTGAGGGTGATGCAGGACATGTATAAGGACAGTGTGACAGCAGTGAAGTGTGCAGTAGGAATGACAGACTGGTTCAAGGTGGAGGTTGGACTGCATCGAGGACCGGTTCTGAGCCCTTTCCTGTTTGCAGTGGTGAGGGACAGGTTGACGGACGAGGTCAGACAGGAGTCTCCATGGACTATGATGTTTGCGGATGATATTGTTATTTGTTGTGAGAGTAGGGAGCAGGTTGAGAAGAGCCTGGAGGTACATGCTGGAGAGAAGGGGAATAAAAGTCAGTAGGAGTAAAACAGAGTGAATGAGAGGGAGGGCAGTGAAGTGGTGCGGTTGTAGGGAGAAGAGGTGGAGAAGGTGGAGGAGTTCAGGTACCTGGCGTCAACAGTGCAAAGTAATGGAGAGTGTGTTAGAGAAGTGATAGCAGGAGTAATTTGTGATAGAAGAGTGTCTGCAAGAGTGAAAGGGAAAGTTTATAGGACTGTGGTGAGACCTGCAATGTTGTATGGTTTAGAGACAGTGGCATTGAGTAAAAGACAGGAGGTTGAGCTGGAGGTAGCAGAGTTGAAGATATTGAGGTTTTCGTTGGGAGTGACGAGGATGGACAGGATTAGAAATTACTTTATTAGAGGGACAGCGCATGTAGGATGTTTTGGAGACAAGGTGAGGGAGGCGAGATTGAGATGGTTTGGACATGTGCTGAGAAGGGACATGGGGTATATCGGTAGGAGAATGCTGAGGATGGAGCTACCAGGAAGGAGGAAAAGAGATAGGCCAAGGAGGCTGTTTATGGATGTGGTGAGGGAAGACAATGTATGGAGACAAGGTATGGAGACAGATGATCCGCTGTGGTGAGATGGGAGAAGCCGAAAGAAGAAGAAGATACTTTCGAAGATATAGAATTTGGAATTACATGTGGAGATGTACTTAATGGAAAAAATCACTGGTGATTCTCTATCAAAATACCTAAATTACTATTCCCTGGCAAAAAAATTTGACAGAGGAGGCTTCTTCTGTGTCTGGCTTCTAATGGCTTTATCTATGGTCATCAGAATGTGTAACAGTAACTTTACTTTGTTTTGCCTGAATGTTATTGTGTGTCAATATTTGTTGGCAAAAGCTGTGCAATATGATATTATCTTTGTGACAAATTGTTATTTAAAAACTAATGTTAAAACAGTAGTAATGAAGACAGATTTTTGACAAAGCTTTATATTTACTGCTGTAAACCTTTTGTCCAAAAAAATAGCACTGCACATGAAATATTAATGTTTAGTGTTTAGTGGCAAAGAAATAGGGCTGAACAGACACAAATTTAAAATTGATGTCAGAACAATCACTGCTATCTCAGAGTAAACCAACCATTTCCACCAAGTAATCCCAGGCACTCAGCTCCTGTCCACCTATTTGCACAATATATGGCTTGCCTGGCTGCAGTGGAGAGCACACACATTAGAAGCAATGAAGCTAATGATTTCCAAGCTCTCAGAGGCGCCTGTCCATGCACAGTGATGACAAACCTGTCAAGTGGCATAATCTAGGCGGCAATTGTAACATCCTCAGAAAACCATAGTGCTTCACAACCCCTAAACCACCCACTGTCTCCTCCCTGCACCTCACTATTAATAGAGCATCAATAAATTTCTGGCCTGTATTGGGACAGTGAGTTCACTTGTAATAACTAAAGGTAGAGTAGAATGATAAATACATAAAGAAAATGATTGTCATGCCCTGGAGCACCAGACCTTGTTATGCAGTCTTAATTTTGGCCTTTGCTCAGGAATTATTTATCACGGGCATATTATGATGCAATATCTATGTATCTATATATTTATTGGGTTTAGTGTACATTTTGCTTTAGTATACATTTTGGTTTCACCTTATCTAGATTCAGAGGTGGCAAAAGTACACACATCCATTACTTAAGTAGAAGTACAGATACTCATGTTTTAAAATACTCGGGTAAAAGTTGAAGTACTGATTATACCTTTTTACTTAAGTGAAAGTAAAGAAGTCTTGGCTCTGACATGTACTTAAGTAAAAAGTAGTTATTACTTCTACCCGTTTTAGCTGTTAACTGGACCTCACATCATATTAATATTTGACAGACAGACAGACAGACAGACAGACAGACAGACAGATAGACAGATAGATAGATAGATAGATAGATAGATAGATAGATAGATAGATAGA
>JAAIIK010000054.1:11370166-11382434 GCA_014706435.1 Silurus glanis
CAGTTTCAGAGATAAAGAGAGTGAGAGGGCAAGAGAAACTCCTATTGACCTTTGTGGAAGAAAGCTGACATCATAAAGTGCAATCTGCTGCCTACTGAATTGGAATGCCATTTCAGATTAAGGACTTCTTAAATTATGCATTTGGTTCAGTCTCCCTAGGTGAGAGTGAGTGTGCAGAGATGGAATTGGGAGAATATAATACATTTAGTGCTCCAATGTTAAGAGTGGGTGGTCACCCATGAGAGCATCTAACTAACTAGGAGGGCAAGCATGTTAGCGAGGTCAGTAATTAATAATAACAAACATGTTAAGCTATATAGAGTGTATTGCTTATTAATACAAAATTGTCAAGTGATCTGGCAACTCAACTCTGACAGGTTAGCTGCAGTGCATGTATGCATGTACTTTGTACATGTTAGTAAACAAATGAATGTGACACAGAACTATTTTTGGGTAATGTTTAAACTAGTAATATAGTATTTTATAGATGTATTTTCCATCTACAATTTACTTTCAGTTATTTTTCTTTAGTTGACTTTACCTTGTATCACTATGACAGCTAGTTGTTTAAAGTCCATCTTGTGTGTCTCCTTGCATATAAAAAAACACATGCCAAAAGAAATAAATACATTTTAATGTGAAAATGTACAACACATAGCAATTTAAACTATGAGAGAATTTTTGACTAAAGTCAAAAGGAACATGCACTTGTTATTGATCACTGTGCCAATGAGCCATATTTCCTTCTATCAACAAATGGTGTTTTACAGACATTAGCAACTGGGATGTTCAACATATGTCTTACCTTTCCAAATGACAGCACACACACACACATGCACACACAATGCACACAAAGAGTGAAAATGCGGTATTTCCTACCTCTGAGCCAACTCAGTTTTCAATGAGATTTTGAATGGTCACACAGACAAGAGAAGTATATTCCTCTAATCATAGTATTTCAGACTGTTAATGTTCCTAGTATCCAGAGGAAGAAGTTGCAGGCCTCATAATCTCATTTAGTACAATCACTCTCACAAAAGGTAAAAAGTGGGTCTTAAAGACAAATCTACTTGCAGTAAGAAACACATTTAACTGTAGTTTCTGTGATCATCTTTTTCTTTTGGCTGCTCCCATTAGGGGTCGCAACAGCAGATCATTTGTCTCCATACTACCCTGTCCTCTGCATCTGCCTCTTTCAAACCATGTCTTCCCTCACCACATCCATAAACCTCCTACTTGGCCTTCCTCTTTTTCTCCCACTTGGGACTTGGCTCTAGCCTCAGAATTCTTCTACCTATATAGTATATAGAGTATATAGTATGTCTCTCCATTGCACACCTCCGTCCTGTACACTTTCCCTTACACTCTTGCAGATACCCTTGTAACACATCACTTCTTGTCAAAAATGCAGAATATGCAAACATATCTGGGATAAAGAAATGGGTAATTGGGGGAAGAGAAACATCCTTTTACCCTTACACAGCAAATTCCTGAAGTCTACGGTTTGTGTTATGGTTTTGTTTTGGAGTATATTCATTGGTGTTCAGGAGTGTGTAAACAATACATTTGCTACATTGGATCTGCAGCTAATGGACTTGTGTACTTTGTTGTTAGGTACATAAAAGCATTTTTATTTAAAAACTATTTCAGAATGTTTAATATTTTCTGACAGAAATTTTTGTCGAAGCTGTTACGTTATCAAGTCTGTAAATGACTATAGCGAACATGGTGTTGAACGTAACTCGTTGTTTCTTAATTTTGTCAAGCAACTGCCTGGGGGTTTTGTCGATGTAAACAAACTAAAATTACCTAACCTTCTTTCCATTCACCGTATTTCTGAAAATGTGTGTTTTGCCATCAAACTGAAGTGGTGACTCTGCTCAAGAAACCTTCTGTTCAGCTCCCATAAACTAATGCCAATGAGGTAATATATTTTATCCTGCAATGCAGCCTTATGTCTGTCAGATAGCCTAATGTTTTGCAGACATGGTTACTAATATGCAGAGTCTAAGTTTAAGTCTAAGTTTATGTCTAGGTTTTAGTCGTGACCCATGAGAGTGCTTGGTTTTCAGCTTACATTTTTTTTCCATTCTCGATAACATTCACATTAGCTGTTATGGTAATTTATGTTTTCTCTTTAATCTTAGGTCATGATGTTGATAAAAGTGCAACATGGTCGGAAGAAGTATGTATACGTGGAAGTTTATTTTTCACAGATTTTTCCAGTGCAGGTGAGATATAATTTTAGTATTCAGTTAATAAAGAGTAAGTAACAGTCATTTTTTTTTTTCTTTTGTAAATAATATGTTGTTGATGTTATGGTGTAAGCCAACAGAAGTTTCTGATGCCTGGGAATACAACATTGAAAGTCACAGTTGACCAGGGCATAGAGGAGGATGAAGAACGTCTCCAGATTAGGTATGTATGAGCCTGAGGGAACAAGCTGCTGTGTCAACAATGCTTTGGGAATGCTTCTACATTGTCCACTCTGGGTCAAGTTAGCTCTGACCCCGAAATGAGCAGGGCGACCAGAGGACTCGTAGAAGGATGAAATCGCATCCACAATCCATCTGCTGAGAGTCTCCTGGTTCACAGGGAAGCCTATCCTCGGAGGGCCATAGCAGATGAACAGTTGCTCTGACTTTCTCTACAGACAGTTCTGTAGACATATATGTCCAGTGATTGCACCGGACATAGTCGGTTCAGATTTTCCTGGTCTGGGGCCTGGAAAGGTGAAGGAAGAATGCCTGGAGCATAACAGGTCGTGGGACGACTGAGGGTACATTGGAAACATACCCTGTTTTAGGATAAAGGAAGGCACTGGCCATTTATGGAGTCCCCTCCAGGAAAGAGGGGGCCACAGAAAGGGCCTGAAGATCCCCCACTCTCTTGAGAGAGGAAATGGCCAGGAGGAACACAGTCTTGACTGTAAGAAACCTCCAGGATGCCTCGGCCAACAGCTTGAAGGGAGACTCAGATAGAGCCTCTAGGTAATGGGTACTAGAGAGAAATAAGTCACTAGCGCGTTCTCCCCAGTGACTGCCCCACCAGGGGGGCATGATACGCCAAAATGGTGGACGCGTAGACTTTAAGGGTAGAAGGATCCAACCCTTTGGTGAACTGTTCTTGAAGGAATTCCAGCACTAAACAAACCAGGCAGTTAACTGGATCCAGTTGGTGACAATCACAACCATGCCGTAAACAGGTGCCATCTAGTGCCGTACAACCTCCTTGTGGAGGGAGCTCTGGATGGAGGAGGGTCTCTACCACCTCAGTGGAGAGACCGGCAGATCAGAGCTGTATGCCCTCATGGGCCACAGTCTCCACAGCTCTGGGCGGGGGTGGACTATTGTGCCCTGTAAGAAAAAATGTTGAGGACAACGAAGATCTTAATGTAGAAGTTTATAACAGCGTAGAAGTGACAAAATACATGAAGCACTTTGGGTTCATCGGAGTCAGAAAAAGAACCCAGAGCTAACTCTGGCCATATATTTTATATTGTTCTTCCCTTTGAAATATAGACCGGAGTTATCCTTTAAATGTAAATTAAATTTAGGACATACATGAGGGAACAACTGGCTGGGTGATCGAGATGGAGGTCACTGTTGTTTACACCTTTGCTGGTGCCGGCCCCCCAGCAGGTCAGGATAGGGTATTGTTTAAATGATAATCAGGGTCTCAGACACCTTTTGGATAGAGATAGTCCTTGATGGCTTGCTGTCTCTCCCAGACTGATTCAATTGAGACTATGAATAGGATTGATACAACTGAAATTCTATGTCAAACTACATAACTACTTTTGTGAAATTTAAGCCGTTTTGCGGATGAGCTTAATTTGATATAGCGTGGGGTGGAATCTGGGTTGAGGCAGTCTGTAATTCTTACAGACTGATGCAGATTGATGCTTTTGACCCTGAAGCATCATATCCACTCCCTTTACACAGATTACACCTCCTGTCTTAGGCAGGTGCCCAGTGGCGGTGAAGCCCTGCCTTAGGTTGTCCTCCTTCAGCCCTCAGAGAATCTTACCCGTCATCGGATCATCACCTCATGCACACCGGTTATCACTTCATCCCATTCGGCATGCTTACTATGCAAGTGTCTCCTAAAATTTTTTTGGTATATGTAAAATCTTATCCGTCATTTGGTCATCACCTTAGGCACACCTGTTATCCCTTCATCCAATTGAGCAAACGTATTAGACATATTCCTAGGAAATATTTGGCTATATGTAAAATTTGTACTGGGTTTGGAATGGAGGCCTTCAGGAACCATCACAACCAATACAGACGTCCTACATTGATCATTGAATCATACGCAATCTGACAGCTTAACATAAAACAAATACAATAGAACATAATACACTGTCAGAATTACATACACAAACAGTAAAGTCTTAATAATAATAAAAAAACAAAAAAAACAATCATAAATGATGGGAATGTCCTATAGTGATCATAGAATTGTCTGAAATCTGACATCTTAACATGGAACACATACAATATAATATTTGGCCAATAATGAGGAATATACATACATACATACATACATACATACAGTGATCTTTATGGTTACATCCCAAATTAAACTGGAATAGGAAAAATACAATTCTGGGATAACAAACTAATTGCTCTTTTGGTTCGAATGATGTCTGTTGATATGGTCTCATCTTCACCAAACCAGCATTAAGTGCTGGTTGTTGCTCTGTGTATTCTTGCATCATTCTCGTCAATGGAAAGGCCAATGTTACCATCCATTCAGCCATCTTTGTTTGGTTCTGAAAAACTCAGGGAAACAGAAAGAATTGCCCCCCTCCCCTTTTTACACATAAAAGTTCTCAGCGTATCTGGAGTTTTCTATGAAAACACTGGGCACATTAACAATAAACAAACATTAAATGGGATGAAAGCCAAAGCATAACTTAAGTTTAAAGTGTAGCACCTCTAAATGCTTTGGGGAGAAGCATTATGTCAGGGATCCACCTGCCACGCCCCCCTTTTGTGGCTCTCACGCCTACGCTCTCCCTGGAGCTCCAGGCTTAACCACGCACACCTGGGGCTCGTTGTCTCTCATGCCTCCGCTCTCTCTGGAGCTCCAGGCTTAACTATGCACACCTGGGACTCATCATCACTCCACCCCCGCTCCTACATAAACCCCTCACTCACACTCACTCCCCGTTCGTTATTGGATGTGTCGGACGTTACGTACGGCTGTATGTATGTGTTCAGTGTTTCATACAGGACTCTATGCGATCCGTTCCATTCGGACTCCGCTCTCCTGTACCAGCTGCGCTTCTCCTTCCTCGCGCATCTCGGATCAGCTACGCTTCTCCCCAAGCGCACCTCGGACTCTCTCAGCCTAAGGACTGCCGTGCGTGTGTGTGTGGGTGTGCTTGTGTGTGTCTCTCTCCCTCACTCTTATCATTAAAACCTGAGCGAGCTGTACTCCGGCTTCCGCCTCCTGTTTCACTCGCACCCTGACACATTACATGTTAAAATTCAGCAGTTAACTCTACTCTTTACTGTGGTATTGTTGGTGTTACTTATGGTAGAAATAACCCATACAATTCCACCTTGAGAGATTGGTTCAACATAGTTAACACACACATATTGAATAATCTAATGACTAAACAATTGTTCCATTATCTCAGCGGTTTCTATAGACATACAAGCTTAGACCTTTCCTCTTATCTTAGCTTGTCAGCAGTCACTTTAAAACATGTCTAATAGGACAAAACTTAGCTAGATCATTATCAAATTGTAGTTTAAATCTCCAACATAAGATTACTGATTATGGTCAACATTTACAGCTCTGATAGGCCTAAATGCTACAATTCTACCCCAAATCCAGTCTTATGAGACAATTTTGAACTACTTTGGTGTAAAAGTATTACAGTGCATTAACAACTACAGCATCACAATGCCTGCAATAGTCTAAATGAATACACAACATTAGAAACTTTAGCTACATTAGCCTAAATGCACTTGAGCACATTAACACCAGCTAAATTCACATTACTCTACATATATATTCGTCACATGTGTAACTTATAGCATATGTTTCCATAAGAACAACTGCAAGGACTGTAATTTTAACAGTATAAGCTTAATTTCAAAGTTGCTTCAAACTAAATACTACTTGGACATCACAGGAATCTTTGTCGGGACCGAAAAGCATAAAATACAGTAATTCGTTAGCCAAGGCAACATTAGCAAACAGAGTTTTTACTCTTAGGGGACAGCTAACCATTTTACTACAGACCCCATAGCCTTATTGAATACTGCTGTGAGTTCTCATATAGTTTCTTTTAGATGCACAGTTACCTGATCTGGGTTATCAGAATGCATATTTCTGCGCTGAAGGAAATAGGGTGGTGGACGTCCCTTTCCTAAAGACCAGCATTTGTGGACTACGTGGCCAATCATGTGGCAAAAGGAACAAAATTTACTTTGCTTATGATGCAACTTCAATTGCTCACATTCTTCTGTGGCCTTAAAATCTGGATTCTCAACACCTAGTGCAGATACAGTATGAGACGTTTTTGAACTAGAATTACTACTGTAAAACTGTATCATCTTAGTAATACAGTAAAACCCCGTTGTTCGAGCAACCTATAGTACGAGCAAACGGAGATACGAGCAAATTCGCTCGCAAAATTTTACCCTATTTCACGAGCAAATTTCGAAGGCAAGAGCAAACCCACGCTGCCAGTTCCCCGTTTTCGGCGGAGGGAAGCATCAGTCGCTTAGTTGATGACGTATCACTCGGTCGCCCTCGTTGTTCAGTGCAGCAAAAACGTTACTTTTTTTTTGTTTTATATTTTTATTTCACTAGAAATCTTGAGAAATGTCTCCCAAGAAAATCAGTGATGGTGCTGCGAAAACGAAAGTAAATAGAATTACCATGGAAACCAAGAAGGTTACGAGCGTTGTACGTGTCTCACATTCGCAATCAACCACTATCACATGGGTCAGTGTTAAATTATGTTTATATTACGGTAATGTGCGGTGTATTTGTTTGTTAAAATAGGCTACAAATACTTTTTAAGTGCAGAAATAAGCAATCGAATGAGATCTCGGAACTGATTAAATCACTTTTACATTCATTCTTATGGGGAAAATCAGTTCGAACGTACGAGCAAATGGACCTACGAGCAATTTTCAAGAACGAATTATGCTCGTACAACGGGGTTTTACTGTAATGTCATTGTATTCAGATAAATGTGTCACATGCATTGCTATTGCAGAGTAGGTGAGGGGATCACACTTCTTAATCAAGGCAGATTTGAAGCTGACATCATTCTGAGTAATATCAGGATTGCCACTGAAATTTTTAAAGCCATCAAATAATCGCTCAGAAAATGCCACTGGGTGCTTCCCTTTTCGCATGTGAATGTCAGCTATTTTATCCCAGTTAACTGACATCAGCCCTAACACTTCAAGCAGTGCCTGTTTCCTCTCTAACTTATTTGCATTTCTGTCCATTACTTTCTTAGTTAAGGCTCCAGACAAGGTGTCAGGCAAACAAAGGGTTAACAAAATGCATGTTTTACCATCTGTACATTTGTAAATGTCGGCATATCGTTCCAGGTTTTTCAGAAAATCTAAGGCATCCTGTTTTACAGGATCAAATTTCCCAATATTCTTAATCACGGTTTCTAGTTCATTGGGGCTAAACCCTCTGACCAGAGTCGAAACCATTGGCTCCTCCCCTCCATTAGCTCTCACAGTCGTAGTGACGTGAATTGGTGCTACTGGAAATCTAAATGTATAGTCAAAGTATTCACTATTGAGTAACTGAGACTCTCTCCCCCAACCCTTATCACTGTCTTTCTGCAAATCTAATATTCCTGGAACTCGGTTATATAATGCAACATCTACCAACCTTTTACTGGGATTTTCCTCAATTCTGCCATTCTTTATCAGAAACTGACAGGCAGCATTAGATGCCTCCAAATCATTAAACAAGGTTTCAACAGATGATTTGAGCATACTGTTGTAGTTTTCAGAAATGCGATCTCTTTCTGCATTCTGTCCTTTTCTTCTTTCCATATTGTTTCACTGACTTGGTAATTTTTTGTATAAATGTCTCCGATACTGACTCTAGAATGAAGCTGCTTATTTTCAACCTCCAGCTCATCTAGTCTCCTCCTGGTTACCTTATAGGAGACAAAAACTCCCTGAAATGCATTTGCAATTTCTCCTTGTTTGTTCCTAGGCATCTTTGGATAACTTCCAAACTTAGAAACAGCCCACTCATATAGCTTATCACCAACCTTCTCTATTCCGTCAAACATCCCTTGTGAGCCGTGTTTAGCAATGTACTTAATAATCAGCTCTTCCATTTCCAAAATACTCCAAAGTTACAGCTACACGTTATGTAGATACTTTAAGATAACACCGTAACAATAGTTGTAGTGCACAATGAATAAACTTCAGCAATATCACACACAAACTGTTCAAAATATTACGCTGTCACAGTACCACGTTATATCCTAAACCAGTGTACTTAGCCACAGTACTTCGGGCTTAAAACAAGAGTTTAAAACATTGTCACAGTGCGTCGGACAAACCACAGTACTTCGGGTTACTGTTTTAAACTTTACAGAGTCGCTGTGCGTCGCGCTCTTTACACTATTACCAGTTTTACTTGCGTTAGAAACTATAATAGTACTCTCACAGAAAGTTTCAATTACTTTAGAAACTTTATAAACTTAAGCACTTTGCTACAGCTACTTTAGAAACAATACAATTCCAATACAACTCTGGGGCCACACTCTGTCGGGCTGATTCAGTTCCGTTAGAATCTTACACAGAAATTGTACAGAATAGGCTTAAGAACTCCTCCTGCTTATACTGAATAAACTAATTACTTTTCTGCCCTTAAAATCTTTATTTTCTAGATTTTTTAAACAAGGGAGTTCCCTGTACTAAAATAAAAGCATAGAAGAAAGAAACTGTTTTCTTACCTTTCCCCGCTTTTTTTTTTTTCGGAAATCCCTCGTTGGGTGGCTCGCCAATGTAGGAAAAAATTATGAGGACAACGAAGATCATAACGTACAAGTTTATAACAGCGTAGCAGTGACAAAATACATGAAGCACTTTGGGTTCATCGGAGTCAGAAAAAGAACCCAGAGCAAACTCGGCCCAGATATTTTATATTGTTCTTCCCTTTGAAGTATAGACCGGAGTTATCCTTTAAATGTAAATTAGAAGTAGGACATACATGAGGGAACAACTGGCTGGGTGATCGAGGCGGAGGTCACTGTTGTTTACACCTTTGCTGATGCCGGCCCCCTCAGCAGGTCAGGATAGGGCAGACCTGGGCCAACCACGGCCCGCGGGCCACATCCGGCCCTTTGTACGTCCCTGTCCGGCCCGCGTGAGGCCAATCATAAATTACAGGGATGCACCAAAAATTCGGCTACTGAAAATTTTCGGCCAAAATATCTAAATCACCGAAACAACACGGCAGAAACAAAATTGTAATGACGCAATAAAAAAGCGCAGCCAGCACACGGTTATCTGGATAAGAGCCAACATGTCTGTGGTGTGTACTCATCACTAGGTTTACTGACTTTTTTATTTTCTGGTGCAAGTGCCGAGGTGTTATTCACCCCTGTTGAGATTTTCACAGTTCTTCAGCTCGATTCTCCTCCTGCTTTTGTTGTGCAAACCACCCATCACCTGTGAGGCCTGGCACATTTGCATTTGTTTACTCAGAGTAGCTCAGATCCAAGGTCCAAGGCCAAACCTCTGTGTCTGTGACTGACCTGCAAATTTTAAAGATACACATTCACATTATATGGAAACACAAGTCTGTTTTATTTATAAAAAAATTGTGTGAAAACAGAATGAAAAGTTGCTAATACAATGACATGAATAAAATGAAAATTTGCTAACACTTCAGTCTCCAATGTATGTTTGTACACAAATGTCATAAGCTGAGTGAAGTTATGGTCCATTCTGTCCATTGTGACTGTGTATGTAAGGGAGTGGCATTGCATGACTACAGCACAGTGCTGTGCATAAAAGCAGACCGACCCAGGCAGGAGAATAATTTCTTCTTCGCATTTTGGAAAACGCACATCAGGATGGCCTCCGTATCACTGCCACGCAGGAAGAACCTCTCCGCGCAACAGGCTTTGGCCTGGCTTCAGGAAATGGACGAAGCAGACTCTGATACCTCCTCAGAAGAATCCGAAAAGGAAACGGAAAAAGAACCCAACATGCCTCCACGAAAGATGCACCGTGGTACTGGGAAGCCCTCTCTGAGCCAGACGGCAAAAGACGGCACTGTGTGGGTAGAGGAGGACATTGGAATGCCCAGCGCAGTAGCAAATCAATCGTGCTTCACTGCGCAAGCTGGACCCACAGAGTCTGCTAAGGTTTGTCATTGCCATAATACATATGATATTTATATAAACACATTTAGAGTGAGGCTCATGTAAATTTACCATTCTCTATTTGTTTATCTTCCGACAGCGTAAAATTACAAGCGTGCTCCAAAGCTTCCTTTGCCTGTTAGACGTGGGAATGCTGCAGACCATCAGGGAGTGCAGGGTCCATCAAGCATGCAGAACAGAGCCGGACTGGAATTTGGCAATTCATGAACTGATGGCATTCATTTCAATTCTGTTTGTAAGAGCAATCATGTGTCCCGTTGGTGCCATTGTGGATTGCTGGTCAGAAAGCTTTCTGGTGCCAGTAATCAAAGAGACAATGCCCTGAGATTCATTTCAATTATGCAACACCTTCGATTTGATGACAAGGACACGCGGGCAGAACGGGTGAAAACAGACAAATTTGCTGCGATCTCCAACATCTGGACACGCTTCAACAAGAACTGTGCTGAGAGTTTCACAAGAGTAAAGAGTAAGAGCAGCAACACGCAGGTGGCCAGTAGCGGTTTTTTACAATATGCTGGACCTGGCAGCGGTGAATGCCTACATTTTGTACAAGGCATGTATAGGGTGGAAAGGCAAAAGAAGATTGTTTCTGAGTCTTCTAGCTAAGGAACTTCGTTGGCGATTCATGCAGCACAAGGAAATATTGGCACAGAGGCAGGCTGCTGAAGCTGCTGCAGCTGCTATGCCACGGTGTCAGGGATCCACCTGCCACGCCCCCTTTTGTGGCTTTCATGCCTCCGCTCTCCCTGGAGCTCCAGGCTTAACCACGCTCACCTGGAGCTCGTTGTCACTCATGCCTCCGCTCTCTCTGGAGCTCCAGGCTTAACTACGCACACCTGGAGCTCATCATCACTCCACCCCGCTTCTACATAAGCTCCTCACTCTCACTCACTCCCTCCCTTGTTTGTTATTGAATGTGTTAAGTGTTACGTACTGCTGCATAGTTTCACGGTTGCATGCAGTACTCTACGTTTTCCGTTCCGTTCGGACTCCACTATCCGGGACCGGCTGCGTTTCTCCTCCCCGCGTATTTCGGATCAGCTATGCTTCTCCCCAAGCGCACCTCGGACTCTCTTAAGGACTTGTGTGTGCGTGAGTGCGTGTGTGTGTGTGCTTGTGTTTATCTCTCTCCCTCACTCTTGTCAATAAAACCCGAGCGAGCTGTACTCCGGCTTCCACCTCCCGTTTCCCTCGCACCCTGACAGAAAAACGAACCCCTGAAAAGGAATATAAAAAAAAAAAAGGAAGGAAACTGAAGACAGGGATATGATCGGGTTGCTGCCGTGGTCCCGGCGCGATCTAAACCTCGGATGGAGGATTCGATGTGCCACGATAATGCGACGGCCAGGCTCCGCCTCTGGATACACCTGGAAGCACGCTGCCGATTCATCCTCGCCGGCTCAGGAACGTGCAAGCGCGGCCGCACCACGCCCCCCGGTGAGTCGTATGGAATTCCCGGCTCGCTTTTCCGGCGAATTGGCAGAGTGGAGCGGTTTTATATGGAGCGTGGGTGAATATATGAGTTTCCATCCCTCCTCTTACGCCACCGAAACAGCTAAAATCGCGCTCCATATCTCCCTCTTGTCTGTTTCCAGGAGAGCTCCTCTCCGCTCCAGGGCTTCCAAGAGAGCTCTTCTCCGTTCCAGGAGATCCCCGTTCCACTCCAGAGTTTCCAGGAGGGCTCCGCTCCGCCCCAGGTTTTCCACAAGCGCTCCGCTCCACCCCAGGGTTTCCACGAGCGCTCTGCTCCGCTCCAGGACCTCCATGAGAGCTCAGCTCCGCTCCAGTGGGTCCAGGAGAGCCGGGCTTCACCCCAGGACCTCCAGGAGAGCTCAGCTCCGCTCCAGGACCTCCAGGAGA
>JAAIIK010000054.1:11382444-11397858 GCA_014706435.1 Silurus glanis
CTCAGCTCCGCTCCAGGACCTCCAGGAGAGCTCAGCTCCGCTCCAGGTCTCCACAGAAAGCTCCGCTCCAGGTCTCCACAGAAAGCTCCTCTCTGTCCCAGAGCATCCCCGAGAGCTCCTCTCCGCTCCACAGAGTCTCCGAGAGCTCCTCTCAGCTCCAGCATGTTTTCGAGAGGTTCTCTCAGCTTCAGCATGTCTCTGAGAGCTCCTCTCAGCTCCAAGGTCTCCAGGCGAGCTCAGTTCGGCTCCAAGGTCTCCAGGCGAGCTCAGTTCCGCTCCAGGACCTCCAGGACAGCTCTGTTCCGCCCCGGAGCTCCCCAGAACACTCAGCTCAGCCCCAAGGCCACGAAAGGGACGTCGTGCCGCCGTCTGGCCGCGAAAGGAACGTCGTGCCGCCACCTGGCCGCAAAAGGGACGTCAAACAGCCGCCTGGTCGCAAGATGGTCATCGCACCGCCGCCTGGCCGCAAGAAGGAGGTCATATCGCCTCCGACCGCCTATGACGGTGGCATGGCAACCCACGGTTCCTCTGACAGCCCCAGGTCGCTTCCAGAGCCATCCGGCAGTGATGTCGTGGTCCCAGACTCTTCTGAGGGCGACACAATAGCCCCAAGCTCCACCGAAGGCGACGTCACGCCTCTGAGCTTCTCCGATGGCGACGCCTCTGAGCTCCTCCGAAGGCGACGTCTCGCCTCTGAGGTCCTCCGATGGCGACGTCTCGCCTCTGTGCTCCTCCGATGGCGAGGTCACGCCTCCGTGCTCCTCCGATGGCGAGGTCACGCCTCCGAGCTCCTCCGATGGCGACGTCACGCCTCCGAGCTCCTCCGATGGCGACGTTACGCCTCCGAGCTCCTCCGAGGGCGAAACCAACCAAAAATCAACCAAAAGGTGAAACCACACCTCCTAGACCATCTGAAGGGGAAGTTACGCCTCAGCGTTTCTCTCCAAGCGACGTCTCGCCTCCGGGTTCCTCTGCGGGCGACGTAACACCTCCAGGTCCCTCGGAGCATGACAAAGCACTCCCGAGTTTCTCTGAAGGCGTTGTCACGGCTCACAGCCCCGGCGAAGGTGTCACTGCTTTCCTCATCTCCACCGTGGGCGTCACTCGGCCTCTGGACACCACCGGGGACGTTTTTCTGCTCCCGGTCTCCACCGAGTGCATCACTCGTTCTCCGATCTCTGCTACGGACGTAGCTCCGCTCCACACCTCCCCCGTGGGCGTCAATCCGGCCCTGATCGCCGCCGAGGGCGTCACTCGGTCTCAGGTCTCTGCCGTGGAGGTCGCTCAGCCTCGGGACTCCGCTGCAGGCGCAGCTTGGTCCCTGTCCTACGCTGAAGCTGTCTCTCCGCCTCCGGCCTCCGCTGAAGACGTCCCTCCGTCCCCGGTTTCCGCTACAGGCAGCTCTCCGTCCCCGGTCGCCGCTGGAACCGTTTCTCCGTCTCCGGCCTTCGCCCTGCCTCCGGTCTTGGCCCTGCCTCCGGTCTTCGCCGGTGCTTCCGCTCCATTCCTGGCCTCCGCGATGAGCTACGCGCCGTCTCGAACCTCCGCTGAGGGCGTGGTTTCAAACCGCGTCTTCAGGATGGGCATCGTCCGGTTCCGGCTCTCCACCGGGGTTGTCGCTCCACCTCGGGTCCTCCCTGGCCTTCCCCGGTTCCGCGACGGTTCTGACCAGGTCCCTTTCGACTCTGGACGGACACCGGGGTCCTCCTCCTAGTGCCCTGGCCCTCCGGGCATCGGTGGGTTTTGGGCGTCAGGTGCCGCCCCCTCGTAATGTCAGGGATCCACCTGCCATGCCCCCTTTTGTGGCTTTCATGCCTCCGCTCTCCCTGGAGCTCCAGGCTTAACCACGCTCACCTGGAGCTCGTTGTCACTCATGCCTCCGCTCTCTCTGGAGCTCCAGGCTTAACTACGCACACCTGGAGCTCATCATCACTCCACCCCGCTTCTACATAAGCTCCTCACTCTCACTCACTCCTTCCCTTGTTTGTTATTGAATGTGTTAGGTGTTACATACTGCTGCATGGTTTCACGGTTGCATGCAGTACTCTACCTTTTCCGGTACCGGCTGCGTTTCTCCTCCCTGCACATTTCGGATCAGCTACGCTTCTCCCCAAGCGCACCTCGGACTCTCTTAAGGACTTGTGTGTGCGTGAGTGCGTACGTGTTTGTGCGTGTGTGTGTGTGTGTGTGTGTGTGCTTGTGTTCATCTCTCTCCCTCACTCTTGTCAATAAAACCCGAGCGAGCTGTACTCCGGCTTCCGCCTCCTGTTTCCCTCGCACCCTGACACACGGACTGTATAGACAATGCAGTGCCAGGTGCAAGAGAGCTGCAACAGGAATCGCAGCAGGTTTACCTGTGCAACATGTCAGAAATTCACCTGTGCCAAATGCAGGGACGATGGACACTGGGTCTGCAAACACTGTAAAGTTCGAAACACTTTAAAATAAAACAGACTTGTGTATCCATATATTGTAAATGTGTGTCTTTTGTATAAATATGGCAGGCATTTCTGAAGGTTTCCATTTCACACACAAAGGTTCGGCCTGCCTTGGCCTGCCTAACAAATGCAAATGTGCCAGGCCTCACAGGTAATGGGTGTGTTTTGCACAACAAAAGCAGGAGAACAATGGAGCTGAAAGTGTGTGAAAATCTCAGCAGGGGTGCTAGTAGGTGCAGGGCTAGTAAAACTAGTGTTATTTCAATATCTCGGAGAAAGACCCACTGATAGCGATTTGCAGAACATGCAATGCTGAATGTATCTGCAAAGAGTTTCTCCACGTCGGGTTTAATTTATAACCTGAAGTCCAAACATCCCGATTGCCATTCTAAATATGAGAAGAATGCGGCACAGAAAAGTAAAGTCAATCCGAGCATGCGCACTCCGTCTGTAGCGGACGTTTTTGAAAAGGCAGGAAAGTTTTCCAGTGATGGTGCCAAGGCAAAAGGCATAACACAAAAAATTATGGAATTCATTGCATTAGATCACTGGTCGCCAGTGGATCGACGGGTTTACATTTACATTTGCGGCATTTAGCAGACGCCCTTATCCAGAGCGACGTACAAAAGTGCTTTGAGTCTCTAGTAATGAATAAATCTACACTGGTATGCTAGATTACAAACTTAATATAACTATAACCCTTGAATTCTACAAACTTGGAAAGTGCTAATTTAAGTATTTCAGGAAGAGGTAGGTCTTCAGTCGTCGCGTGAAGATAGTCAGGGACTCTGCTGTACGGACATCTAGGGGAAGTTCATTCCACCACCTAGGTGCCAGAACAGAGAAGAGCCGTGAAGTGTACTTACCTCTCGTTCTGAGAGAAGGTGGTACCAGTCGAGCAGTGCTGGAGGATCTCAGACAGCGTGGTGCAGTGCGAGATGTGATGAGGTCGCTGAGGTAAGATGGTGCTGGTCCATTTTTGGCTTTGTAGGCAAGCATCAGTGTTTTGAATCTGATACGTGCAGCTACTGGAAGCCAGTGAAGGGAGCGCAGCAGTGGGGTGGTGTGGGAGAACTTGGGCTGGTTGAACACAAGTCGTGCAGCTGCGTTTTGGATCATTTGCAGTGGACGAATAGCGTTCAGGGGAAGACCTGCCAGCAGAGAGTTGCAGTAGTCAAGTCTTGAAATGACAAGAGACTGAACAAGCACCTGGGCAGCCTGTATGGAGAGAAATGGTCGAATCCTTCGGATGTTATAGAGAAGAAATCGACAAGAACAAGCAACATTAGCGACATGTGGGAAGAAGGACAGTTCATTGTCCATAGTTACCCCGAGGTTATGAGCAGTGGCTGAAGGGGAGAGCAGAGAGTCATGAAGTGTTATTTGGAGATCTTGACCTGGAGATGAATCACCTGGGATGACCAGCAGTTCTGTTTTGCTGGGGTTGAGTTTTAGTTGGTGAGCACTCATCCATGAAGATATGTCTGTCAAGCATGCTGATATCCGAGCGGAAGCTGTGGTATCTGATGGAGGGAAAGAAAAGATTAGTTGAGTGTCATCTGCATAGCAGTGATAAGAAAACCCATGTGAGGATATGACTTCACCAATGGAGTGGGTATAGAGGGAGAAAAGGAGGGGACCAAGTACCGAGCCTTGTGGGACACCAGTGGTGAGTCTGCATGGGGCAGATGTGGATCCCCTCCATGTTACCTGGTATGAGCGACCTTCCAGGTAGGAAGCAAACCATTCCCATGCTGTTCCACAGATACCAAGGCTTTTGAGGGTTGACAAAAGTGTCTTGTGGTTAACTGTGTCAAATGCTGCTGAAAGGTCCAGGAAGATAAGTACAGATGACAGCTTGGCTGACCGAGCAGCATGCAGTTTCTCAGAAACAGCCAAAAGGGCCGTCTCTGTGGAATGTGCCGCTTTGAACCTAGACTGGTTAGGATCATGGAGGTTGTTCTGTGAGAGATAGACAGACAGTTGGTTAAATCTTTGAAACATTCCCCGTGGATCCCGAAAATAATAATTATTATAATATAATATTATTTATTACACGACTCTTCTTAATGCTGTAGATTAGAATGTTCCATTCACTTGAATGGGCTTCCAAATGTTCGGCAGTCAATTATTTTCGTTTAACAGACCGTTGCTAATAATAATTGACCGCTGTCTGTCTGTCAATACTATGAATGGTAACAAATAAATAAACTTTTGTAATTGATTTATTTTTTGAATTGCAATGCATCGATTTTAGTGAGGTTAGTACACACTCATAACCATAAATGCAATGGTTCTAATAATTGACAATCTTTTCTTTCGGTGTTTCGGTTTTGGCCTTGGTTTCCTAATTTTTGTTTTTGGTTTCGGCCAAGAATTTTCATTTCAGTGCATCCCTAAAATATTATCGTTGGTGTGGCCCTCTGACACAATTCAGGTTTCTCATGTGGCCCCTTGTAAAAATTAATTGCCCACCCCTGGGATTTATTGTTTAAATGATAATCAGGGTCTCAGACACTTTTTGGTTAGAAATAGTCCTTGATGGCTTGCTGTCTCTCCCAGACTGATTCAATTGAGACTATGATTAGGATTGATACAACTGAAATTCTATGTCAAACTTCATAACTACTTTTGTGAAATTTGAGCCGTTTTGCAGATGAGCTTAATTTGATATAGCGTGGGGTGGAATCTGGGTTGAGGCAGTCTGTAATTCTTACAGTCCCCTGCCTGAAAGAGAAAATCCCACCTGAGAGGAATCTCCCAGGGAAGGTGATCGGGAAGGGCTACCAGGTCCACAAACCATCGTCTTCCTGGCCACCGTGGGGGCCACCAGAAGGAGATGGACTTAGTCAACACGACAGGAGGGAAGGCATATAGGTACAGCCTCAGCCATGCCTGTGGTCTAGAGGGGGTGGGGGAGTAAGGAGAACCAGAGGGGACAGTGCGATGTCTCTTGACTCACAAACAGGTCCACTTGAGCTCTGTAAAATTTCTCCCAGATCTGCTCCACCACTTGGGGAGCCCTTGCCTCGAGAGGGCATCTGCTCCCTCATTTAGGTGGCCCAGGATATACAATGCCCTCAAGGAGAGCAGCTTCCCCTGGGCCCACAGGAAACTCTGACGTGCCAGCTTGCACAGAAGGCGCAAGCCCATGGTGCTTGATATCAGAGAACACAGAGGTCAGAACGGACCAACACATGATTACCTCTGAGGTCCAGCATGGCCAGCATCTCTAAGTAATTGATGTGCCACAGCAGATAGGGCCCTCCCCAAAGACCTTGGATGAAGTGGCCACTCATGACTTAGCCTGTGAGGGAAACATCCATCGTTAGCATTATATGACGAGTGGGGACTCCCAGCACCTTGAGACAGGAACCCGGGATCTTTCCACACATCTTAGGCACATAAGGCTCACCATGTGACCTTGATTGTACGGAGTGGATTGCCCCTCCGAGAGAACCCTGAGCCAGCACTGAATTAGTCCCATGTGCAGGAACCACATTGGACGCTGCTGCCACCAGCCCCAGCAGTGTTCCAACTTTGTGGGAACAGTTTGGGGATTGCCAGTTTCTGTTTTAACATGACTGTGCACCAGTGCACAAACAAGTTAGTGAGTTTGGTGTGGAAGAACTTGACTGGCCTGGCTGCTTCTGGAAGAATTGTCAAAGATTCCCATTAACACCCATCCCATTATAAACCTTGTGGAAAGCCTTCCTGTTCACAGTGCACACTTCACTGCTGTCACACTGTCCTCATACATTACCTGCACCACTCTCACATACTTCTCTGACACATCTGACTTCCTCATACAATACCACAACTCCTCTCTCGTCACCCTGTTGTATGCTTTCTCTAAGTCCACAAACACACAATGCAACTCCTTCTGACCTTCTCTATACTTCTCCATCAACATTCTCAAAGCAAATAATGCGTCTGTGGTGCTCTTCCTCGGCATGAAACCATACTTCTGCTCACAGATGGTCACCCTCTTCTCTCAGCCTGGCTTCCACTACTCTTTCCCATAACTTCATGGTGTGACTTGCCAATGAGTAACTGGTCTTCTTTCACCATCCTGACGGCGGTAAGGATGAATTCAATGCAGGTAGGAGACAGCTGTGCACGCATAAGGGTTGAATCAAATACAAATGCCTAAGTAAGTGGTGCCTCAAGCACCACTTACTTACGAGAAGTAGCTTCTGTCTGGCCACTCTACCATACAGGCCTGATTGGTGGAATGCTGCAGAGATGGTTGTTCTTCGGGAAGGTTTTTCTCTCTCCACAGAGAAACGCTAGAGCTCTTTCAGAATAACCATCGGGTTCTTGGTCACCTCATTGACTAAGGCCCTCCTAACATGATCGCTCAGTTTGGCTGGGTGGCCTGCTCTAGGAAGAGTCCCGGTGGTCCAAAATCGCTGCTTGAGGCTTAGACCTTTAGAATGATGTATAGTTAGTCATTGTTACTGTGGGAGAGCGTATGGGTCGAGGAAATGAACGCCACGACAGGACAGTTTCAGAATCAACAAAGATTTCTTTATTTTATATATTTGCT
This sequence comes from Silurus glanis, assembly GCA_014706435.1. Classification (NCBI taxonomy): domain Eukaryota; kingdom Metazoa; phylum Chordata; class Actinopteri; order Siluriformes; family Siluridae; genus Silurus; species Silurus glanis. Next base: position 11,389,432 of record JAAIIK010000054.1, read on the forward strand.
CTCTGCTCAGTGCCTCAGTCACTCGTTCTCCGGCACACACACACACATCCTCACGCTCCTCCTTAAATGCTCCCTCCGATCACTGCAAGAGAGAGAACACTCATTAGACAGAATTCCCTTCAGGTGAGGCATTCCTGTGTCTACCTGCTCCCGGCCTCACCCTCCATTTACAAACCGGTGCTCAGCCACGCCCCCGCTGCCCCAGTTACGCTTCTCCCTTTTTATTTAATCTATTGCTAAACATTAACACCTGAGAACAATGGGATATTGTCACGTGGGCGCAGCGCTGAAGACTAAGGGGTTGAATGTGGGACCTTATATAGACAGGTGTGTGCCTTTTCAAATCATGTCCAATCAAATGAATTTACCACAAGTGGACTTCAATTAATGATGATCAGTGGAAACAGGATGCACCTGAGCTAGAATTTGTTTGTCAAGACAAAGGCTGTGGATTTTTTAATTTAATACATTTTGGAATAAGGCTGTAACATAACAAAATGTGGAAAAAGTAAAGCACTGTAAATTTCTGTATACACTGTGTCTATCGCCTGGTTATCGTTCTATGTTAGACAAGGAGTTAATATTTGTAGTCTTTGTTCCTTTATGCAGACATCGGTCATAACAAGCTAGCTAAAAATTAAATTTTCTCCTGTACTTATGTAAAAAAGTTTTTTTCCTGCATTAGTGAAGCATTAGTGGTAATGGAAAAAACGCATTTTCAAACATATTATATATTATTAAGTAACCAAAAGGTTCGCTAGTAAAGTTGTTACTCCTAGCTAGCTGTTTGTGATTGCCTTAGCCAAAGTCTAGGCTAACTGAAAGTTAACTTTCTGTAACTAAATTTACCTCTGTCTTTTTTGTTAACATTAAAATGTAAGTGTTTGTGTTTTTGTTGGTAAGACAAGAATTTGGTGTCAAGCTTTAGCTACAGTAATAAAATATAATTTTGCAAGATATTAAAGTTGTGCTTAAGAAATGACAGTCACTAAAACAAATGTTATTTATATGTTAAAAACGTGTAGCGAATTAGCTCGCAAAAAGGGAAATATCAGAATCAGAATCAGGTTTACTGGCCAAGTGTGTTGACACACACAAGGAATTTGGTTGCAGCTGTTAGTGACTCTCAGAGTACAGACATTGATAACACCATTCATTCAGCTTGGACTATAGAAGATAATACAGACAATGTGAGACAATATAGAGAGTATAAAATAGGAATACAGAGTATATAACAGATCAGTAATGTACATAAAATGTGACTGCTCCGCCTCTCTTCCTCCGAGGGAGGAACCCCATAGTGAGGAGCTCATGGAGGTTGTGACATGTGTCGTTCAGAAGCTTGATATAGCTTGGCCGGCCGGTAAGCATAAAGCCCCTCCCTCGGGCAAGCTTGATGAGAGTTGTTTTACTCCCGGCATCACAGCCTCCACGTCAGGGCTTGCCATTTTTCCCTGACCTGCACACCGAAGTGTCCATGTGTGGCATCTTCCTTAAAACAAAAGGAGACCGCCCAGGCCATCAGCTGGTCTATGGCTGCCCTAGTTCCAAATGAGACACACCTCTGGCTTACCCTGTCTGAAATGCCGGACAGGGACAAGGTCGACACTGTTGATTCAGTAGTTGACAGGTTCCAGGAGTCCAAGAGACAATCGGTGGCGTTCCAGTGGAATCTCCCACTCCGTTCTCATGAGGCTGCTCAGCGGGCGCAGCCCCAACCCCAACCCAGCACTTTGTACCGCCAAGTGCAGAGACAGAGTGCTTTTGCACTGCCCCGGCTCTGGACACACCGGAGGTCAGTCTCTCGAGACTGATACCCTTAAGGGAGAACCTGGCAGCCTGGAGGACTTTGCCAGACGTGTCCCTGTTGGTCTTGCGTAATGTAGAGCGAGGCTACGCAATTCAGTTCAGGTCTCGCCCGCCACTCTGGTGAGAAGCAAGCAGGCTCTAGTCCTGGAAGGAAAAGCAAATACTCTCCTGAGGAAGGAGGCTATCAAAGTGGTCCCTCAGTCATAGAGTCCAGGTTCTACAGCCGGCGTTTCATAGTTCACAAAAAGGACGGTGGGTTTCGTCCTGTCCTAGATCTACGTCAGCTGAACCGCTTTGATGAGGCTCCGGTTCAGTATGCTGACTCTTAAGCAGGTCGTGTCTCAGATCAGATCCCAGTATTGGTTTGTCACAGTAGATCTAAAGGATGCGTACTTTCACATACCCATCCTCCCTTCTTTCGGGGTCAAAGCATTCCCATACTGGGTCCTTCTATTCAGCCTTGCCCTGTCACCCCGCACCTTCACAAAGTGTGTCGATGCGGCTCTGGCTCCCCTGAGACTTCAGGGCATCCGTATCCTCAATTATATTGACAATTGGTTGATATTAGCTCAATCAGAGCAGTTAGCGGTCCAGCATCGAGATGTCATTCTCGCTCACACGAGGGAGCTGGGGTTTCGGCTGAATACCAGAAAGAGTGTGCTTTCTCCGTCACAGAGATCCACCTATCTCGGCGTCATTTGGGATTTGGGGACTATGCGCGTGCAGCTTCCCTCTGTCTGCATAGCGTCCATCCTCACGGCGGTCAGGAAGGTCAGAGAGGGCAGTCACTCACTGTCAAGCAGTTCCAGAGACTGCTCGGGCTCATGGCAGCAGCGTCAAGTGTAATTCCACTTGGCCTCCTGTACATGAGACCCCTTCATTGGTGGCTCAGAGTGGCCCAGGGGTTCTCTCAGAAGGGCAATCCCCTCGGCACGATTAAGGTCACATGGCGATTCCTACGTGCCTTAGATGCGTAGAGAGATACCGGGTTCCTTCTCCAAGGCCCCATGTTGGGAGTTCATGGTCATCGCATTGTGCTTACAATGGGGAGCGGTCATGAGTGGCTGCTCTGCACAAGGTCTTTGGGACAGTGTCCATCTGAGGTGGCACATCAATTGCCTTGAAATGCTGCCCGTGCTTCTGGCTTTGAAGCACTTCCTCCCGGACCTTAGAGGCCATCAGGTGTTGGTCCGCTCGGACAACACCTCGGTGGTCTTATACATCAACCACCAGGAGGGTCTGTGTTCATGCCCTCTGTACAGGCTGGCACGACAGATCCTCCTGTGAGCCCAGGGGAAGCTCTTCTCCTTCAGAGCAGCTTATATCCCAGGCTGCTTGAATAAAGCAGCAGACACCCTGTTGAGACAGGGATCCAAGCCTGGGGAGTGGCGCCTCCACTCTCAGGTGGTGAAGCAGATTTGGGAGAAATTCGCGTCTTTAGAGACATCGTACTGTCCCTTATGGTTTTCCCTATATCCACCAGCCCCGTTGGGGGGGGGGGGGCACCTCTTTCTTGGCCAGGGAGATACCCCTTTTATAGAATTAATAAAAGATTATACTGTCTGTTTGCTGAAGAACAGACGAAATAATTATAACGTTAATTCCATTACCCATAATTAAACAACTTAATTTTAATATTTAGGAGTAATTATAACCCGTTATAATTATTTATTAATATTTCCCTTTTTGGGAGCGAAATTCGCTACATAGAATAAATTTTACAATTTCTTTATCTGTTCGTCCACCGAGCAGACAGTATAATCTTTTATCAATTCTTCGAAAGGTTTTCCCCCCGGCCAAGAAAGAAACAACTCCCTAATTTATACCATAACTAGCTGTAACTTAGCATGTAGCAGAATCAGTATTTAGTGACTTCGAATTGTAAGCAGCACTCAGAGACAATCAGTTGTAGCGTCTGCCTAGGATCATTTGTTGATTAGTTGGATCTCATGTCTCAGACACCCCTTTTAACCCTTAATATGTGCATATAAATTACAGACTGGGTCTCAACCTCAACAGTTATATTGGGTGGGAGTTTCACAAAAGCAATAAACAAACAGTACTCTGGTCTCTCAATCTAATTTCAAAGGACTTTCCAATGATAAGGCGGCTCACACCCTGTTGAACTCGGCTCCAGTACGTCTGGGTGTGACGTACCCTCCACACAAGAGCACACACACATAAGGACATTTTTTTTATTTAGGCAAAGTATTCCAAACTCTGTATAATATATGCATGTATATTTATTCCCCCTTTATAATATCATCATTGCTACTCGACATTAGTTACACTTTAAAGGCTTATGTCCAGGTGTATCAATGTATCTCTGCCTTAATGCTGCTTTTCCTTTCATCCTTGATATAAAAATTATCTGCTTAACAATGGTGTATGCTTTTAATACACGTTGGATAAAACTTTATCAGTTCTCTAGACCAGCCATAAACATGTAAGCGGGCCATGAATGAAGACAAAAATTTTTCCCTCTTAAAAGTTCATGCCTTGTATTGGCCATTCCACCAAAGATGGGTGTGGCTAGGGGACCTTTAAAATGTCCTGAACACCCACCAATCAATCATCGCTCAAACCATCCCCCAAGAACTTCCTCCTAATGGACTCATGAAGTATCTCATTTGTCTCCCACATCCGGACTCTTGTTCAGCAACAAAGTCAATGCAAGTAAGACAAACAGATAAAATAATTGTTACATTGATTCTATTACTGTTAATTCTAAGATTTAATCTAAATATTTATAATTAATTATAACTCGTTATAATTACTCATAGATTTTCCCTTTTTTGCAAGATAAATTCACTACACACTTGTGAACATAAGGCGTTTAATGAATGGGACTACACGTATCACAGGACTAAACTAAACATACATATAAAAAGAGAAGAAAGATCTCTTACGGACTGAGCCAACTGAGTACATGCTTGATTATAGCAGGAAAAAACTTTCCAGTATGTGCCGATTCTTCCATTGTTGTCACAACTTTTGAACAACAGACACAATCAAGACATAGTATTACAGAATAGGCAGCAATTTGATGTTTCTGTAGAATACAAGTCATTGTACGATGGATCTTTTTAGTTTTTGGGAAAACAGTTTTTAATATGGAGATGAACATAGACTCTCACTCATTATTTATAGCTGTGTACTGGGTGTTTGCAGGCATTTCTTCTACCCTGTGAACTACACTAACCTCCATTCTCTTTGTGGGGCAGATGATGTCAACCAATGTGGATACCCAAAAGTGTTGGAGCCACTGCTTAGAGATTTGAAATCCTTGGAGGATGATGGTATTTTTGTAGCAAGTCTTGGCAAAGTGGTTAAGGGTACTATATTTGCTACAGTAGTTGGTAATCTTGTAGCTTACTCTTTAGGTGGGTTTATTGAAAAGCTTTCACTCTTCACACTTTTGTCATTTTTGCTTTGGATAGCATTCAGAGACCCAGGAGCATAAAGCTCTTCAGAAGCTCAACTGGTCAATCTGTTAATTTTTTGTGGACCAACTGTCCACAAAAGATTCCGTTGACTTTTCCATCACCTATGAGTGTTAGGAGGCATTGCACATGAAAACAGGTGCTTATTGGGGATACTACCTTTTATGATCAGTTACAAAGTACCAGAGAATGATTCAGCATGGTCTCACTCCATGTGCGTTTTATAGCTTCCTGTTCGTGACATCACCCTGCCGGTGAGGCAGCGCTTTCATTTTGGGCTCTTGGAGTGATTTTGGTAGGATGGCCACTCCTGAAAAGGTTCACCACTGTTTCAAGTTTTCTTCAGTTGTGGATGTCTCACTGTGGGTCACTGAGGCCCAAAACTCAAATAAATGGCTATGTAACTGTTAGTGTTAAGACGGTTTTCACACTGGTTCACACACATTCCTTTGTCTGTTCAGTGTCTATAGAATATTTACGATGTTAGTATGTAAGGTAAACAGGAAATCTTATCTGGGCTCACACATCTCCGGCTAGTATATCCTCTTGTCTAAACAGGAAACAACTTTAGGTCAGCTTTCTCTCCTCTGTGTGTATATACACGTGTCTGCTGCCTGCAATAAACCGAAGAAGAACATTTGCTGTGTGCAGTGTGATTCTTCCCTGAATTCAGGCATCGCAGGTCGTATGGAAAACCTCTCCAAGAATTAAGTTTAGTTTGGGCATGATAAAAATCTAACAGTAACCCTTTCCAGATTTTGTTTCTCTGCTGTTCTTAAATCTCTTTAGATTGTGGCATGATGTGTTGATTTTTTAAATCTTTTAGTGTACTGCACTTTGTCAGACAGGTTCTATTAAAATGATTTCTTGATTCAACAGGTCTGGTAATCATCAGGTCTTGGGGTGGCAAGTGAAATTGAACTCAGTTGTTCAGGGGGAGTGGTTAAGGTGCTGGGTTACTGATCGAAATGTTGGCGGTATCACCAAGCTGCCACTCTTGGGCCTTTGAGGAAGGCCCTTAACCCTCTGTGCTCCAGGGGTGCCGTATCATGGCTTACCCTGCGCTCTGACCCCAGCTTCTGAGCAAGCTGGGATATGTGAAGAATGTGTTTCACTGTGCTATAATGTATATGTGACAAATAAAGGCTATTCTTCCATTTTATTCTAATGTGGTTAATCTGAGTTAACATTTACAGTTAGCAATTACTTTTTTTTACATTTGGACATCTTTTTCCATTAGCTTTTTCTATTATCATTTGAAAATGTTTTATTGAGTTTTGAATTTGCTTGGGTTATCTTGCATCTGTATAATTTGTTGTGAAAAATATGCAAAAAATTAATTTTTTGAAAAATGAACTTTTTAAAAAAACAGATGCGTTTTTACACCACTGTATTTTGGTCTAAAACCTGCATATACTTTTCAGCATTTATGGTCATAGTCATTCCAGATGTGAAAGCTGCCTATTTTTTCTGCATAATTGCACTCCCTTACCATCAGAATTGCAGGCTTATAAACTGAACACTGATAACAAGCTGAATAGTCCTTCTCTCTTTTAGTCCAGACGATGCGTCATCCGTGGGTTCAAAAATAAAAATGTTAATTTGTCTAACCACAGAACAGTTTTCCATTTTGTTTTAAGTCCCATTTTAAAGAGCCGTGGCCCAGAGAAGACAGTGGACCATTTTCACATATTACTACTTCTTTGCATGATAGAGTTTTAACCTGCATTTGTGGATAACACAACAACAAAGAATTTTTTCTGGAGGAAAAAATCTTTAATTGATTTTAAATTTGAAAAGACTGTGCACATACTTTGGTACATGCCAGATGTGTACCCAGGCATAGTTGAAGTGAGGCAGAAATTGATTTTGTAATATGTACAGTGTGATAACATTGATTTGCCAACAGCTGATGTTTACATGAGGTTCATACCAAGCCATATCTTATTCAAGTGGGAGAAGCTCAGCTACTGTTAGGCACTGATTGGACAGAGTTGGCTGACTTGATGCAGGAAACAGCAGGTTGTGGTGTAGTGCTGGGAATGCAGGCTAAGCAGACAGTACAAATCACCCTATCACCAAAACTTTGAAGCTCTGCAGAGAACTGAGACCTTAAGTGAGTCAGATATTGTAAACAATCTATAACAACTCCAACAAGATGATCCCATCTTTAGCTGACTGTTTAAGGCAGGCTAAGAAGAAAGAACTTGCTGTCAGTTGCACACCTGCTTATGCTCAAGTTATCGTGTGGCACTCACACTTAGAGATGTCTGCATACCTAAACCCTATTGAGCACCTGGGGGCATCCCTCAAGCTAAAGGTGGAGACATGCCATGTGTCTAACATCCAGCAGCTCCATAATGTTATTATGGAGGAGTGGAAGAGGATCCCAGCAACAACCTGTGGCGCTATGGTGAATTCCATGCCCAGGAAGACAACAGACAACAGTGTTGCTCATGAGATACTGCATATATTAGGACTGTCAATTGATTCAAATATTTAGTCGCGTTTAATCGCATTATTGTATATTGATAATCACAACTTAAATGCACATTTTTATCTGTTCTAAATGTACCTATGTATGTTTTTAATACTCTAATCAGCATTGGCATGGACAAATATGGATGCTTTATGCAAATGTATGTTTATTATTAGTGAAACCATAGTCAACATAGAGCATGTAGTCTAAATATTCTTGTAAATGTTTGAAAGTAATTATGATGTTTTAAATTCCGTAAATCTTTAGGACACCAAACAGAACTTCTGTTATGTTTCCACACAGATGGTTTTAAATGCTGAATGTGTGCATCAGGGCAGTTGACTAGTACTTGAGTACTTGAATTGAGACTTGGCGCAACTGTAAAACAAATGTTTAGTGATGAAAAATTCTTTTTCACTGGAGTTTATTGATTTTGTTTTATTTGAGTAAAGAAAGGATGTTGTGAATAAGGTTTAATTTCGCCGCTTTTATATATTTTTTTTTATTTATAATTTTTTATAAAAATGGTGAAACAGAAATGTGTGCTGCATTAATAATTAGTGCCGTTAAAATTAATTTGCGCTAACACTAATATATATATATATATATACATACAGTGGCGATCAAAATTAGAGAACAATGTATAAACAATTGAACAATTCTGAAATAATGTCATCTTCACTGCTCAACAGTTGA
>JAAIIK010000054.1:11402858-11428135 GCA_014706435.1 Silurus glanis
ATAATATTAGGCAGAATGTACAGTAAGGTGTATATATAGATACACATAGTCAATTAAATTGTGCAGATGTATGTAAGGCACAATATGTGTAGAGAATGAGAAGTATTAAAACTACAAAATGCAATATGTACATTGTATGTATAATTGTAGAGAAGTTATATACAGTGTTCAGAACACAGTGATCTAACGGTGTAGTGTAGAGTTCATTAGTGTGATGGTGGATGGAAAAAAGCTGTCCCTGAACCTGCTGGTTCTGGTGCATATGTTCCTGTAAGGAAGGATGGAAGGAGGTTAATTAAACAGTTTGTGACTGGGATGTGAAGAGTCCTTGATCAGGTCCTAAAATCATATTTTAATCATAAAATATTATAGACAATAAACATTCAATGGAAGCAAATTGGCCTTAAGATAATAGGAGAGTTAAACTGTTAAAGGAACTTTAGTAGTGTAGAATTGTGATAACATATGATAAATAAGGTTTAACAGATATCACAAAAGATTAGTGTGTAGGGCACAGTTTCTTTTACCTCACCAATAATCAAAAATAAATTAGATTTAAATTACATAATTTAGAGAAGAGTTTAAGATTGGAGGTTTACTTCAAATTTTATTGTTTGTAGGTTAGCACTTTTAAATTCTAAGACAGTTATTTTAAGCATTCTTGTAAGAATTGAGACGTTGATATGAAAGACGGGTGAATGGAAGCCACTATTCCTTCAGAACCTTCAATAGTTCAGAAGTATTGTTTGAGTTATTGGTTTGATCACATTAATTTACAATCCTGGACTTAGAAATTGTTTATATTCCTGATTCTACTACAGTACATGAAAAAAGTAATGTCAAAAGTAATTGTATCTCTTTAATGTCAGTAAAAAACAGTAGCCCAGGATTGATTATGTATAAATTCTAAGGGAATGACAATGAAGGAATGAGACATCACAGGTTGTTGGGTGTCTGTTTTTTTTTTTTTTCAATAACTCTCCTTTTGGTCACCCTCTGAGATCCTATGTCCACTTCAAGCACACTTTGGGGTTATCTTGGTAATGAATACATCTCATTGTATGCATGTGCTTCCTTTATTGTGATGGCCTGAATATAAATGGGCATTATATTTAATTTCTCCCTCCTTATTTCAACGCTATGTTTCTCTCTCCCTCACTATTATAGATTTAACTGCATCCCCCTTTTCACCAATCAATACCTACTATAATATTTGTGTAGCAGCCATTATGTAATCAATACAAGGTCAAGGAAAGTAAATTGCAGTCACTGCCTTAATGATTTTGTCCTTTCTTAGCTTGATGAGAAATCTGTTTATTATCTGATTATTAAGACAGCATTATGTGTGTCAACATTTAAACTAACAATAACCATCTACTGTGGAGACATGTATTGCCAACACTGTATCAACAATATTATGCCAGGTGCATGTGGTGCAGGTTTCTACTCAGAACCCATGCAAGTATTGTTTTTCATTTATATATTGAAAATGTATTTATATTGATTGATATTTAACCACTCATTCAAAGTTTATTTGTTTTACTGATAGATCAGAATTAAATTAAGAAATTCTCTCAGATGAATTGTAGAAAACATGATACTTATAAAGAACATCTTATTTATTCTGAGACAATGTTTATTGTTAAAAGTGCTAAACAAATAAAAATGAATTTAATTTAATTTAATAGTCCTGATTACAGCACAAGACTAAACAAAGGACTTCGGAGGCAGAACTATCAGTAATCTTATCTACCCTCCAGTGTTGTCTTAGTCTTAAACAGTGCTGGTAGGTGGGCTCTGGAACTGGAAGTCTGCTGTGGAAAAAGCAGATTTTACTTAATTTTATTTTATTTCTCTTTCAACTTTCTGGCACTAACCAAGACCTAGATATCCCCACATAACTATGCTACACTGGCTGCTCTGTATTCTGTTAATGCTTTCTCCCACACTCCACTATAACCTGGCAAAATGGTATGCATTTGCATTTGCAGCCAGTGCATTCGAGTTGCAACTGTACTCATTCCCGATCAACTGTGCAAAGATGTTTTATTTTATTACCCTCCTTTTAGGCAAAGCCCTCGAGTGGGCCATGGCCATCTGGGAGGCCCAGAATGCCTGCTGGCTTCAGCCTCACTGCAGAATTCACGTGACTTTTTGACCTCCCCATCAGCAAACCTTCTGCGCTTTTCTAGGGGGGTTTTGCTTAGCCTCTTAGTTTTGTTTGTTGCTCCACCCCCTTGCTTAGCTGAGAATGTTGCTCTGGCCCCTTTCTCGGCTGAGGACATTGCTCCACCTTCTCGCCTCGCCATTGTCACTCCCCTCTCTGGCTTTACCACCTTTGTTGCTCCCCTGTTTTTTTATATAAGTTCCCAGGGAGTTTTTTATTTCTTTTGAATTTTGAACCGTTATTTTTTTTTTTTGCTCTGCACTTGTTTGGGACCGAAGCTTTTGGTATTTATGTTTGCTGCTTTCACAGTCAACCCAGGTTCAAGCCCCGACTTTGACACACCACCATTATCCTGCTGCCTAAGAACTTCTCTATGTCTTGCATCAATGAATGCAGTCTCCCCCTGGCATGAGAGGCAGAAGCTGGTGGAAAATTCTCCCAGATTCTGAAGTGTGGGTGGGTGGGGAAGGTCAGTGAAGAAGGAGATGGGGAATGAGAGAGAGAGAGAAGCTGCCTGTCCCTGGTACACCACCATCTGGACTTCCCTGGAGAGGCGTGGCAGACCATCGAGTGCCCTTTCTCACCGCCGGTCCCATCTTGCCGAACAGGATGCAGGTGGACTGCAGCACTCCTTCTTGGCCTGGTCCAGCTCCCTCCATGGCGAAGTCTCCTAGCCATCATACCTCTCTTCTAGCACAGGGTTTCAGCACCACTGTAACAAATCCCACTGATTCTGTGCTGGAAGAAAGAGAGACAGGCAAAAGTTCACCAAGCAGAGCTTTTTTCATTTGCACCCCAGCTTCTCATGTAAACCAGCACGCCTTTTCCTGGCATCTGCCCAAGTTCACTCGCTGCCCACTCAGTCGTTCTCTCTGAGTTTGGCATCTCTCTCTCCTCTTTATTGGCATTGTTGGACTAAAACAAAGCACACCAATTAGTCTCATCAGCTGAAGGTGTTTCTTACTGCTTGTTCTGTCTGGCTCCGCCCTCCACTCGTGCATTGCTGCACATATCTGAACCAGCTTGGCTCCACTGTAGTGACGGGCAATGAATCTTTCACTGTAAATTTAATGACAGACCTATGACACTTATTTTTTCAGGGGTAATCATTCCATGCATCCATTGGTGAATGCGCTGCTCCTGGATGTCTGAGACCATGTCTCTGTCCCATTCCTCAGGGTGAAAGCTAGCATTTCAGGAAATGGTTCTCACAAAGAAGGGTGGTGAGAAGGCATTTCAGGAAATGGTTCTCACCAGGAAGGGTGAAAACTTTCAAGCCTAGCATTTTCTTTTGGGTTATTTATATTAAATTTTCATTTTAAAACCAATGTGGTGTCCTGAAAGACTACTAATACTTAGTAAAGACTTGTTTTATAATGAATGTTACCTTCACTTGAGGCTGAGACAGGCTAGTTGCAGTTGGAGCTGGGAGACAACGGAGACATAGTAAATATAACAAATTCCTTGAGGTAGGTGGTGTGTTTTAATGTTTGATTATAGTACAACTGTTCCCATCTTTGTTCACTATTACACTACTGCAAATATTGCATTTGACACTGGTGTTGCTAGTTTTGTAACGAGTCCACACTTTTGAACATTTCAACATTGCCACTATAACTGATTACACAAACACACACCACACATGTGCATGGATATCCAGCAAACGTCGGCCACATGATGACAAAATTCAGGTATGGAAAATGACACGTAGCAGCTTCTAATTCACAATTCACCCAGATCTACATGGAGATAAAAACAATGTAAGTATCGATAAAAGTAACAAAATAATGATTGATACCGGTCCGAAAAATACCAGTTCTCTGTACCCATCCTGGTACTGATGGGTACAGAGATAAGACTGATAAGCAGATCACCCCTCTCCTCTTTTTCTAAAGGACAAGGCGTGCTTGAAATCCAAATAGAATTTAAAATTTCTATTCGTCTGACCACAGAACAGTTCTCCTCTTTGCCAAAAAAAGGCAGTCCATTTAAATGAGCTTTGGCCCAGAGAAGATGACAGCATTTCTAAATCACAGATGGCTTTTTCTTTGCATAATAGAGCTTTAATTTGCATGAGTGCAAGACATGGAAGTGTTCCTGGGCACATTACAGAATCATGCCTGTTGTACTTTGCACACAGATTTTTCCAGATTCTCAGAAGCTTTTGATGATATTATGTACTGTAAATAAGGAGATATTTAAAGTTTTCCCAATTTTAAGTTAAGGAGTAATATTCTAAAATGTTCCACAAATTGTGTCAAATACAATGCAACCCTATACCTAGCAGCAGCAGTGAGTAGCAGCTGCAGACATTCTTCATTGAATTGAAAAGGTGTGAATTAAATTGAATATCTTTTCTGAAATTGCCCCATTTGCACCAATATCGCAATAGCTGTGACAAGATTTTTTTAGCTCTCCCACAGACATTGAATGAATATTGCTGGATTTTAATCGCTCAAATTGATCAAGATTCACATTATGTGATAAAGGTCTGGCCACCTTGCAGGAAATTGGTTTCTGGGCACAAGAATGTTGCACATAAACCACTGGTTGATCCAAAGAACATATTTCTTTCAACTTTGCACATAAAACTTAGGCTAATGAAAAACTTTCTTAAGGCTATAAACAGGCAACGTGAAGCCTTTGCATACTTTGCAAGATTAAAGATAGAAAAGATTTAAGATAAAAGTTGGTGTTTTCATTGGCCCGTAGAGCCAACAACTTATGAAGGATAGTCACTTTGATGGCCTTTGGCCGGTTGCTGTACATGTTGCGTGGATTGCCTTTAAGAATGTCATTTCTAACTTCATCATTTCATACTAGAGGTAACATTCTAGATTTAGTAGGAATAAATCAGAATGTAATAGAACCCACTCATAGTGAAATATCAACAGTAAGTGGTTCCCCATCTGATCCCAAAGAGCTTGACTGGGCTACATTCTGTTGGTCTTAGTGAGTGATGATGCTCAGGACGCAGGGTCTCCAGAGTAATGCTGGGACAGAGGAGGCATTTGGCTCGACGTGTCATGAAAAAACATTCAATTTGACATCAGCTGGGCATTGGTGCCAGTTTGCTCTGTCAGCAAGCGCATGACTTAAACCCACATCTGCCAGTCTGCCACACACAGGGGAGTGTTTAAACCCACATGCAGAGAGATACTGGGAGCTGAAGAACTCCATGATGTTTGTTGAAGAAAAATACCAAAGCATTCAAAAATAGAAAACTCTTCTTCTTTTCTTCTTACGGCTTTAGGGCATTAGGGGTCCCACACAGTGGATCATCCGTCTCCATACCTTCCTGTCCTCTACATCTGCCGCTTTCAAAACCATCTACCTGCATGTCTTCCCTCACCACATCCATAAACCTCCTCCTTGGCCTTCCTCTTTTCATTGTAGCTGGTGGCTCTATTCTCGGTATTCTCCTACCGATATAACCCATGTCCCTCCTCTGCACCTGTCCAAACCATCTTAATCGCACCTCCCTCACCTCGTCTCCCAAACGTCCAACATGCGCTGTCCCTTTAATAAACTAATTCATAATCCTGTCCATCCTCGTCACTCCTAAAGAAAACCTCAACATCTTCAGGTCTGCTACCTCTAGCTCCACCTCCTGTCTTTTAGTCAATGCCACTGTCTCTAAACCATACATCATCGCATGTCTCACCACAATCCTATAAACTTTCCCTTTCACTCTTGCAGATACCCTTCTATCACAAATCACTCCTGCCACTCTTCTCCACCCACTCCACCCTGCCTGCACTCTTTTCTTCACTTCTCTAACACACCCTCCATTACATTGCTCTGTTGACCCCAGGTCCCTGAACTCCTCCACATTCTACACCTCTTCTCCCTGCAACTGCACCACTCCACTGCCCTCCCTCTCATTCATACACATGTACTCTGTCTTGTATTATGTACACACAAGGCACCCTGTCCCTCGTTGAACAACCTAGTTAAAAACTCCACTGCCAACTCTCCTAAACTTATCCACGCTTCTAGCGGTATGTCATCTTGTCCAACCGATTTTTCACTCTTCATCCTCATAATAGCAGCTCTCACTGCCTCCTTACTAATCCTATCCACTTCCTGCTTCACCATCTCCACATCATCCAACCTTATCTGTCTCTCATTTTCCTCCACCTTCTCAATACACTCTCCACACTCTTCTTACACACATTTCCATCTCCATCCTTTATTGCTCTAACTTGCAGCACATCCTTCCCAGCTCGGTCTGGCCAATCGGTATAAATCCTTTTCTCCTTCCTTAGTGTCCAACTTCTCATACAGCTCCTCATATGCCTTGGCTTTTGCCACATCCCTCTTTACCTGCTGCCGCATTTCCTTGTACTCCTGCCTATTTCACTCACACTCTGTTGATCCCAATTCTGTTTTGCCAAACTATTTTTCCTTATGCTCCCCTGCACTTCTCCATTCCACCACGTCTCGTTGTCTTCCTTTCTATTTCCAGATGTAACACCAAGTGCCTTTCTAGCTGTCTCCCTTATCACTTCTGCGGTAGTTGCCAAATCATCCAGCACCTCTTCACCACCACCAAGCCCTTGTCTGACCCCTGAATCTCACCCTACAGTCTTCCACCTTCAGTTTCAACCATATTATTCTTCTTTTAGTCCTCACTTTCCTCCTCATCTTCTTCACCTCCAAAACCATCCAACAAACCACCATCCGATGCTGTCCAGTTACACTGTCCCCTGCCAACACCTTACAGTCTCCAGTCTCCTTCAGGTTGCATCTCCTACATAGAACCTAGTCCACCTGTGTGCACCTTCCTCCACTCTTCTACAGCACTCTATGATCCTCCTACTTCTTCGATTACGTATTAACCACTGCCATTTCCATCCATTTAGCAAAATCGACCACCATCTGCCCTTCTACATTCCTCTCCTTAAGACCATACCTACCCATGGCTTCCTCATCAACTTTGTTCCCTTCACCTACATGCCCATTAAAAGCTGCCCAAATCACCAATCTTTCTTTCCTAGGTACACCTTCTACCACTCCATCTAACTCACTCCAGAGTTTTTTCTTCTCCTCCACCTCACAACCCATTTGTGGAGCATAGGCACTGATGACATTTATCATCACCCCTTCAACTTCCAGCTTAATGTTCATCACTCTATCAGAAACTCTCTTCACCTCCACTACACTCTTAATGTACTCTTTCTTAAGGATCACCCCTACAACATTTCTCTGCAAAAATAGAAAAAAGAAATAAAAATATTGTGGGAGAGCGTATGAGTTCAGGAAAAAGGAACGCCATGACAGGACAGGTTAGAAGGCAATAAAGCCACTTTTATTGGTAATTTCTTTTATTTCTGGTGTTCAGTGCCTCAATCACACGTCTCTGGCACACGCACACACACACACACACACACACACACACACACACACACACACACACGCACACACGCATCCTCGCGCTCCTCATTAGACATTATTTGCTTCAGGTGAGGCATTCCTGTGTCTACCAGCTCCCGGCCTCGCCCTCCATTCACAAAACGGCGCTCGGCCACGCCCCCGCTGCCACATACCCCCACCGCCCGACTCAGGCCGGGGAGCCGTCCGGCCCGCAACCAACTCCCCCCCCCGGCGCGAGAGGAAGTCAGCCACGACCATCTGTGCCCCCGGTCCGTGGACCACCTCGAAATTAAACGGCTGAAGCAGCAGATACCACCGAGTGATCCGCGCATTGGCATCCTTCATGCGATTGAGCCACTGGAGCGGGGCGTGGTCCGAACAGAGGGCGAAGGCCTGTCCCAACAGGTAGTACCGGAGGGTGAGGACTGCCCACTTGATCGCCAGACACTCCTTTTCGATGGTGCTGTACCGGCTTTCCCGTACCGACAACTTACGGCTGATGTACAGCACCGGCCGTTCCTCCCCATCCACCACCTGGGACAACAGGGCCCCCATCCGTCTGTAAAACAAAGGGGAGAGAGAAGTCAGGAGCATGCAAAAGCGGACCACCGCAGAGTGCGGCTTTGACACGCGAAAAAGCCAGCTGGCACGGCTCCGACCACTGGACCGGATCTGGCGCTCCCTTTTTAGTGAGATCGGTCAGCGGGCTGGTGACGTCCGAAAACATAGGAATAAATCTCCTATAATAGCCAGCCAGCCCCAGGAACCGCCTCACCTCCTTTTTGGTCTTGGGTCTCGGAGAGGCCGCAATCGCTGCCGTCTTATCAATTTGGGGACGCACCTGCCCATGACCCAAGTGGAAACCCTGATATCGTACTTCCACCCGCCCAATCACACACTTCTTCAGGTTTGCCGTGAGCCCGGCCCGTCTCAAGGTCCGCAGGACCGCCCTGAGGTGCTGTAAATGCCGCTGCCAATCGTTGCTATATATGACAATGTCATCTAAATAGGCAGTGGCATAACCGTTATGAGGACGGAGGATCCGATCCATTAAACGTTGAAACATTGCTGGTGATCCGAACAAACTGAACGGAAGAGTAACGAATTGGTGTAAACCGAACGAAGTGGAAAAGGCAGTTTTTTCCCTTGGTTAAGTCCAGCGTCGAATAAAACCGAGCCGCGCCTAACTGATCAAGCAGCTCATCGACGCGGGGCATTGGATATGCGTCGAATTTAGACACCGAGTTAACCTTACGGTAGTCCACACAGAATCGGACTGACCCGTCGCTCTTGGGAACCAAGACCACCGGGCTGCTCCAATCGATGTGGGACTCCTCGACTACTCCCATGTCAAGCATCGCCTGGAGTTCCTCCTGAACCACGTTCTTTTTCTGTTTGGGCAGCCGGTACGGGCGGCTGCACACCACGATACCGGGAGATGTCGCGATATGGTGTTCTATGAGGTTTGTCCGCCCTGGCAGGGGGGAAAACACATCCGCAAACTCCTGTTGCAGTTTCGCGACCTGTGCTCTCTGCGACGGCGAGAGGTGGTCTCCACAGGGGACCGAGGCGGATTCTGACGCGACTTTAGGTCTTACCTCTGGTCCCAGCTCCTCCCTCTCTGGAAGCACCGTCGCTAGAGACACAGGCACCGCCTCACTCCATGATTTTAGGAGGTTCAGGTGGTACACCTGTCCGTGCGCCGCATCTCATAGTCGACATCTCCCACCCGCCGTGTAACCTCAAAAGGCCCTTGCCACTTTGCGAGTAATTTGGAGCTCAACGTAGGTAGCAGAACGAGGACTTTATCTCCCGGTGAAAACTGCCGAAGCCGCGCGCCCCTATCATACAGCTGGGATTGCCATTCTTGAGCCTGTAGCAAATTCTCCAGGGTTAGTTGTCCCAATGTGTGGAGTTTTACTCTCAGATCCAGAACATATTGAATTTCATTTTTAGCACTCGAAGGTTCCTCCCCCCAATTTTCCCGGAGAACATCCAGCACTCTACGCGGCTTACGGCCGTATAGTAATTCAAAAAGGGGAAAACCCCGTGGAGGCTTGTGGGACCTCTCATACTGCGAATAACAGGGGCTCGAGCCATTTATCCCAATTCCGTGCATCCCCGTGTACATACTTCCGAATCATGTTTTTGAGGGTTCGGTTGAAATGCTCCACCAGGCCATCAGTTTGCGGATGATAGACACTGGTGCGGATCGACTTAATCCCCAATAATCCGTACAGTTCGCAAAGTGTTCATGACATAAACGCCATGCCTTGGTCAGTCAGGATCTCCTTCGGGATCCTGACTTGGGAGATAATGTTGCGGAGAGGCACTGCTTCCGGATATCGCGTTGCATAATCCACTATGACTAACGCAAAGCGATGTTCGCATGCTGTCCGCTCTAATGGCCCGACGAGGTCCATGCCAATTCTTTCGAAGGGGACCTCGATTAACAGTAAAGGGCGCAAAGGCGCTTTTGGGATGGCCGGCGGATTCACCAGCTGACATTCCCGGCATGCCGCACACCATCTATGCACATCGCCGGCTGCGAATGCCCGGCCAATAAAAGCGGTCCATTAAGCGGTCTAAAGTTTTTACACAGCCCAGGTGCCCAGCCATCGGATTATGGTGAGTCGCATGAAATAGAAGCTCCCTGCGGCTCTTCGGAACCAACAACTGGGTCATTTCTTCCCCGGTTCGAGTGTCCTGCGTCACTTGATATAATTTATCTTTAATCACGGCGAAGTAGGGATAGGAAACCACGCTATCTGTCTGGATTCGCTGACCATCGATTACTCTCACCTGGTCGAAGGCGACACGCCTTCCCCCCTTGAGCAATCGTCCCCTGGGGGGAATTCCGTGTCAAGGCGCCTCCTTCCCTGTCAACGTAGCGCACATTCTACACTGCTTCGCCTTACCGCAGTACCCATCCACACACATTTCCCTAAGCAAGCGAGGAAAAGCGGACCAATTTGTACCCAGAATTAGCGGATGGGTGAGGCGGGGACTAACCGCCGCCTCCACTCTATGATTTTTTCCCCTGAATCGGACAGAAATGGCCATCAGTGGATATTCGTGAACATCCCCATACACACACCTCACCTTCACCCGGCGTGCAGTATTCAAAACATCGCATCGCACCAGGCTTTGATGGATGACGGTCTGCTCGCAGCCCGAATCCATCAACGCCTGGTGTGCACCCCCTTGGATACTCACCGGTATACGGTACGTTCCTGCTTGATCGGGGGCAGCCTATGGCGCTTTGGGAATCCGGACCATCACCCTCAATTCCATAACGGGACACTGATCCAGGAAATGCCCTGGCTCCCCGCAGCGCCAACAGACCTCTGCAACAGACCATCAGCTCCGCACCTGCGCGGACTGACTCACCCACCTGTGGAGCCTGAGGCACAGACCTCTGAGTGTGAGCAGAAGGAGAGGAAGCAGAAAAGGAAGAGGGTGGAGCTCGCAGCCGAGCCATCGGCTTTGGGGGATCGGTCCCCGTCTCCGTGGCAGGGGAATGGGAGGAGAGGGGGAGGAACCAGGTGACAGGAGAGAAGGAGAGCCGGAAGAAGACACAGGAGATTCGCCCGCCCCCGCGTACGCTGCCAGGTGATCCTCTGCCAGCTGCACCGCCTTCTCCACTATTTCCGGTCGCTGACACTGGACCCATTCCGCCGTCCGCGGCGGAAGTCGGGCGATGAACTGCTCCAGCACCACGCGATCCAGAACCTCGTCGGTGCTCCGGTCCTCGTCCATCAGCCATCTCCGGCACGCATTGCGGAGCTGGTGGGTGAACGTGAGCGGTCGGCCGACCTTGCGTAGTGTCAACGGCATCAGGCAGAGAGCCCTCTCCGATCCGGTCCATTTCCCGGCGACCGCCACGCGCTCGAACAGCTCCAGAAAAGCCTCCACGTCATCCTGTGTGCCCATTTTAGTTAGCGGGATGATAGGCGGAGGGGTAGGGGGGGGTGACGGGAGCCTCTTTGGAACTCAGAGTGCTCCGGAACGCCACCTGATCCTCCGCCTGTGCTCGGACCACCTCCTCGAACCGCTGTTCCTGCTCAGCACGAACCTGGAGAAAGGCCTGGTGTTGGGTTTGCTGGAGCTCGGCCAGTGCCTTCACTAGCTCTGCCAACGGTGATGATTCCATTTTTTCCTTGTCCTGCGTTCACTTCCCGGGTTTCGGCACCACTGTGGGAGAGCGTATGAGTTAGGGAAAATGGAACGCCACGACAGGACAGGTTAGAAGGCAATAAAGCCACTTTTATTGGTAATTTCTTTTATTTCTGGTGCTCAGTGCCTCAATCACACATCTCTGTCGCACGCACGCACGCACACACACACACGCATCCTCGCGCTGCTCCTTAAATGCCCCCTCCGATCACTGAAAGAGAGAGAACACTCATTAGACATTATTTGCTTCAGGTGAGGCATTCCTGTGTCTACCTGCTCCCGGCCTCGCCCTCCATTCACAAACCGGCGCTCGGCCACGCCCCCGCTGCCACAAATATCATAAAAAAATACACTGATACACTGAGTCTATGGTGATTGGTCACAAGAACCAGCATGGGAAAAACTACAGTAAATAAAAGAAGAGTCTTGAACAGGAAGAAGCCAAATGAAAGATCTAAGCACAGTCACAAAAAAATTAAAATGACTTACACAGAGAATTAGGCAGGAACAATTATTAACTGGTGTCATATAGAATCATTATATACACCATTATATGGTGTATATAGAAAGATCTAGATCAACATATCTGGCTACCCTCATAGAAGATACTAAGCATAATCCTAGAAATGTATTCAATACTGTTGCAAATTTAAATTAGGAATAGAAGAACGGCACTAATATGCAAGCCATCAATATGCAGCAATGATTTCAGGAACTGTTTTAATGACACAATGTAAAATACTAACAAAAAGCGGCAGGGTGTGTCACTACCAGGAAGCTACAAAACGCGCATGCGGTGGAGCCGATGCTAGCTTCTGTTTGTTAAGGTATGCACTTTTTTTTGTGAATCTGTGCAAGCATGAGCAAAACCAAACAAAACTTTTGGCTGCATGTGTCGTTTTCTTGGTAGAGGAGCATGCTTGGCCGGCTCTTGAGGGAGTCAAGATGCGGACTCTCCACTCCCAGAGAGCGCTCATCGAGGAAAGCGCTCTGCCTCGTGGCTTTAGCCCCGCTGTAAAGCAGCGTTGGATGTTGTGGAGCTCACAAAAAGCCCTGCCAGAGGGCTTGTAAACGGGAAACCCCCATTGCTCCCGCCTCACCTGCCAGGTCTAGTGCTCGTTCCCTGGCTTCGGAAGAATGCCTTTCGGCGGTTTCTTCCCCCGGCGCCAGCAGTGCGTTGCTCCAACTTTCTTCCTTCGAGGAGGGAGAAATCATGAAGATTAGCGAGTCCACGTACTCCTCCCAGCCTGTGCTGTATGAGGAGCTCCTGGAGGTAGTGAAGCAGGCTGGGCCAGACGAGAAGCGGAAGCAGCAAGCGCCCTGTAAGCTGGATGAGCGCTTCCTGCGCCCCATGGCACAACCTGCCTTTCTTTCCAGATCTGCACAATGAGGTGTCCAGGTCCTGGGATAGGCCATATGTGGGCCCGCCTCTTCACTTCTGAAGTTTTGATGTACGCGAATGTAGTGGGGATAAAAGAGAGCGGCTATGGGATGATGCCACGGGTGGAAGAGACACTAGCTGGCTATCTCTCCCTGCGTGCAGCGTCCTCCTTTGTCCCAAGTTGTTACCGGGCATCGGAAAGCCCGGTTTTGTAGTGGATGGAGTAGACCCGCCGCCTCTCAGGAGGATCCAACAGCTGCAGGACACTGCTTCAGCTGCTCTGGTTTTCCTGTCAGCCTGGGAAAGCCTGCCAGACATGTCTCAGTGGGTCCTGGAGGGAGAGAGGGGCTAACTTGGGTCCTCTCCCCTTTGCTTCAACTGGGTGTGTCGCACTCCGGTGAGACCCGAGCAGGCTCTGGTCCTGGAACCAGAAGTACTCACTCTCTCTTCCTCTACACAGAATATCCGGCTTTTACAGCCAGTACTTCGTGTTTCCGAAGAAGTATGGTGGGTTGCGTGCGATCCTAGATCTACGCTCCTTGAACCGCTCGCTAATGAGGCCCAGGTTCAGGATGCTCACCCTCAAGCAGGTCGTGTCTCAGATCAAGTTTGTCACAATAGATCTAAAGGATGCAAACTTCCACATATACATCCTTCTGGCTCACAGGAGGTTCCTGAAGTTTGCTTTTGGGGACTTACGAAAAGCTTACTAAAGCTTACGAATACCGGGTCCTCCCGTTCAGCCATGCGCTCTCACCCCACAGCCTCACAAAGTCTATAGATGCGGCCTTGACCCCGCTAAGACTCCGGGGCAGCTGCATTCTAAACTATTGGTATTGCTGTTGATATTAGCTTGATCAGAGCTTCTGGCAGTGCACAAATTCAGGGGGGGGGCTGGGGGGATCCGGGACCCCCAATGAGGCATTAGAGACCCCCATGACAAATAAAAAATAGACTTTTTTTAGATTATTTTAGTAAAGAATATATGAATTACACAACAACTGGGGACCCCATAAGACTTGACTCAAATCAAGCACTGATTGAGATGTCATTCTCACCTGTATGAAGGAAATGGGGTTAAGACTAAATGTCAAAACGAGTGCTTTCTTCAGTATAGAGAACCACCTTCTTAGGCGTAATTTTGGACTCGACTGTCATGCAGGCACAATTGTCTTAATTTAATTCATTTTTATTTGTATAGCGATTTTAACAATGAACATTGTCTCAAAGCAGCTTTACACATATAATGTGGTGATAAAAATAATATGATGTTCTTTATAAATGTAAGTTTGTCCCTGATAAGCAAACTGTGGCAAGGAAAAACTCCTGAGATGGCATAAGGAAGAAACCTTGAGTGGAACCAGACTCAAGAGGGAACCCATCCTCATCTGGGTTGCACAAAATGTCAATTTATTACAGATAAGCGGTGTTACGGGGTACAGTGATGGTGATCAGAAGCAAACTGTAGTCCTGAGTCAGTGTAACAGACTGTTGACATTAACTACAGTTAAAATTCATCCTCAGAGCTCCCATTCTTACTCCAGAATTTAATGGAACCCCAGAGTGTTAATGAGAAACCATCCACAGCTGCACAGAGTGGCCTCCAATCGAACAGAACGGCTATCCAGAGGCAGGCCTGGACGAAGTGGGAAGATCTGAGGAGGGAAGAGGGGCAGGAACAGTGGTCAGTGGAAGCTCAGGAGCATGTTTAACTTGACCAAGAGAGAGAGAGAGTGAAGAAGGGTGACAGGAAGAAAAGGATATGGATTATTATGTGTCCTTATTGTTGGATGAAAATTAAGGACACTGTGCAGTTAGGGACTCGGCAAGACTCGCTATGGCAGCATAACTAAAAGGGAGAACCAGAAAGTTACACAGACATGGGGGATCTTTGGGATAAGAGACAACCCACTACACCAACGTCAACAAACCTGAGTGAATGTGTGATAGTGAGGGGACGACAGCATACAAATATCCCAGTTCACCGAACACTCTATATTCATGATCCCTCCAGATCTGTTCCTTTACCTAGGAAAAATCTACTGCTTTTTGATGACTTGACTAAATAAATATGTTCTCCCACTCAGATCGAGGCTATCCTCTACTCTGGAGGCAGTCGTGAGAGTGAGAGAAGGCCAGTCACTCACTGTAAAGCAGTTCCAGAGCTAAGCCCTTTGAGCCTTAGATATGTGAATAGAACCTGCATTCGCATAATGCTAATGACGAACGCATCCCTCACGGGGTGGGGGGCGGTCATGAGTGGCCACCCCGCCCAAGGTCTGTGGAGCAGGCTCCATCTCATGTGGCACATAAACTGCCTGGAGATGCTGACCGTGTTTCTGGCTCTAAAACACTTCCTCCCAGACCTGAGGGATCACCATGTGCTGGTCTGTATGGACAACACATCAGTGGTCTTACATCAACCATCAGGGATGTCTGCGATCTTGCCCCTATACAGGCTGGCACAGCAGATCCTCCTGTGGGCCCAGAGAAGACTCAGGAAACATTGCACTGTCCCCTCTGGTTCTCCCTCACTCACCCAGCCCCCTTGGGGCTGGATGCCATTGTACAGACATAGCCGAGGCTACACCTGTATGCCTTTCCCCATATTGCGCTGCTCCCGGGAGTTTTGGAGAGAGTTCACCAGGATGGAGTCCATCTCCTCCTGGTGACCCCTCGATGGATGGGGAGACCGTGGTTCGCAGACCTGGTGTCCCTCCTCAAGAGACCTCCTTGGGAGATTCCTAGCAGCTGGTCTCTCTATTGGGGTAGTGGAGACCTTTCTTTAATCAAGAACTCCCTTCACGAGGAGCTTCTGTTCTCTGTGTGGTGTGAGCATCAAGATTTAGACCCAGTTTACTGCCTGGTTGGTTAAGCGCTAAAATTTTGTAAATAAAACAGTTTGCCACAGGGTTATCTCCTTCAACCCTGAAATTTTACGTGTCCGCTATCATGGCTTATTGTGCTCCACTTGCTGAGCAGTCACTGAGTAAACACCCCTTGGTGACACGTTTCCTGCGTGGCACCCGGAGGTAGAGGTCCGGGACACTCTACAGGACGAGTCAGTGGAGGTAGTCGGAGCAGCTGTTTGTCTGCTATGGCCCCTATAAAAAAGAGCTACCTGCCAACAAGCAGACTCTCAGTAGGTGGGTTATGGATGCTATATCCTCTTCTTATAAGTCCTCTGGTCTCCCCGCTTCTTTCGAGGTCAAGGCTTACTCCATTTGGAGTGTGGCGGCCTCTACGGCCTGGCCGGCAACACTGCGGGCTGGTCCACCCCGCTGACCTTTGTCAGGTTCTATAACCTTGACCTTAGAGCCACTTCCAGCCCCTCTGTTCTGAACTCTGGCTGTGCTCTTTCACACTAGGCAGGGACTGGTCATTGCGGCATGATTGGACTACCATTCCCAAAGCGTTACGATGCAGCTCGAGTTCCTAAAAGGGAATCTCTAGGTTATGTTTGTAATCCTGGTTCCCTGAGGGAAAGAGACGCTGCGTCTCTAGGCCACACTGCCTGCATCCCTGCCGCGCTTCCCTTCTCTTTGCAGAAGCTAACGTCGGCTCTACCACATACACGTTTTGTAGCTTCCTGATCGTGATGTCAACCCGCTTGTGACATTGCATCTTTCCGTTAGCAGGATTTCACATGTGATTCAGAGCGTGGTATATGCTACCTCTCAGTGACATATTTTTGGAAACATGGAATTAGCTTCCATTTTTATGCTATTGTTAGTGTTAAGATGGTTCTCACACTGATTCACACACATTCCTTTGTCTGTTCAGTGTCTATAGAATATTTACAATGTTAGTATGTAAGGTATACAGGAAGTTTTATCTGGGCTCACACATCTCCGGCTAGTGTATCCTCTTGTCAAAATAGGAAACAGCTTTAGGTCAGGCTTTGTTTAAAATGTGTGTATATATTTGTGTCTGCTGCCTGCAATAAACCGAAGAAGAATATAAGTTTCATTCTGTGTGCTGTGTGATTCTTCCCTGATATCAGAAAGGCACCACGGGCATCGCAGTTCATATGGAAAACCTCTCCAAGAATTAAGTTTCGTTTGGGCATGATAATCTAACAGCTATTCACCCTAATGTTAAGGAATGTGTAAAAGGCAATGTGTAAAATGTTAAAGAAGGACAAGGAGAGGGGGAAACGATCTACAGAGACAGCAGGGAAAGGAGAAGTGTAGAAGAGTGGAGGTTAGGGTTGGTACTTTAAATGTTGGTGCTATGACTGGTAAAGGGTGAGAGTTAGGTGATATGATTAAACAGAGAAAGGTATACATGTGTGTTCAGGAGATGAAGTGGACAGGGAGTAAGGCCAGGAACATTGGAGGTGAGTAAACTGTTCAATCGTGGTGAGGATGGAGGGAAAATATGGTGTAGGGGTGATCCTAAAGGAAAAGTACATGACATATTTGAGGACAGCGTGACAGCAGTGAAGTGTGCAGTAGGAATGAGAGACTGGTTTAAAATGGGGGTTGGGACTGCATCAGGGATCGGCTCTAAAACCTTTCCTGTTTGCATTGGTGATGGACAGCTTGACGGACAATGTCAGACAGGAGTCTCCATGGACTATGATGTTTGTGGTTGATATTGTGATTTGTGAAGAGAGTAGGGAGCAGGTTGAGATGAGCTTAGAGAGGTGGAGGTATGCACTGGAGAGAAGGGGAATGAAAGTCAATAGGAGTAAACAGAGTACATGTGCAGGAATGAGAGAGAATGAGAGGCAGTGGAGTGATGCAGTTGCAGGGAGAATAGGTGGTGAAGGTGGATGAGTTTAAATACCTGGGGTCAACAGTGAAAAGTAATGGAGAGTGTGTTAGAGAAGTGAAGAAAAGAGTGCAGGCAGGGTGGAGAAGAGTGGCAGGAGTGATTTGTGATAGAAGGGGATCTGCAAGAGTGAAAGGGAAAGTTTATGACTGTGGTGAGACCTGCTATGTTGTATGGTTTAGAGCTAGTGGCATTGATTAAAAGACAAGAGGTGGAGCTGGAGGTGGCTGAGCTGAAAATGATGAGATTTTCATTGGGAGTGACAAGGGTGGACAGGATTAAAAATAAGTTTATTAGAGAAACAGTGCATGTAGGGTGTTTCAGGGACAAAGTGAGGGAGGTGCGGTTTAGCTGGTTTGGACATGTGCAAAGGAGAGACGTGGTTACTAGGAAGAAGAATGCTGAGGATAGAGCCACCAGGAAGGAGGAAGAGAGGAATGCAAATAAAGAGGTTTATGGATGTGGTGAGGGAAGACATGCAGGTAGTTGGTTTGAAAGAGGCAGATGTAGAGGACAGGATAGTATGGCGATGGATGATCTGCTGTGGCTACCCCTAATGGGATCAGCTAAAAGAAGAAGAAGAATGTATTTTCCTTCTGAAAAATTCTAATAAGTTGGATGTTCTTTTACTAGGACCATAATTATCTGGAATTAGACTTTCTGATTACATAGACCATTCTCTGAATGGTCTTTTTGTCTTATAATGTGCAGCAGTACATGATAAGACAGAAATGATCACTTCTCGCACTGCTCAATGCTGCCTCAGATCCTCTAGCACTGCTCAATTGGTACCACCTTCTCTCAGGGTAGGAGGTAAGTATACCTCAAGGCTCTTCTCTGTTCTCACACCAAAGTGGTGAAATGAACTTCCCTTAGATGTCCGAACAGCAGAGTCCCTGGATATCTTTAAGCAATGGGTAAAGACCTACCTGTAGATTTATTTATTGATTGAGGCTCTTTTGTACTTCGCTCTGGACAAGGGTGTCCGCTAAATGCCATAAATGTAAATGCAGTAAAGGATCTGTAATTACGGACTGTAGTCTTTCCTTTGAGGCTCATGTTTATAATATTACCAGGATAGCCTTTTTCCATCTTAGAAATATTGCTAAATAAAAAAACAAAATAAAATTATGTGATGTGATTATGTAATTAAAATAATGTGATCAAAATTGTATTGTAGAAAAACTAGTTCTCATTCTTATTACATTTTGATTGAACTATTGTAATGACTTACAGTCTGGATGTTTTAGTAAGTAAATAAGTAAACTTGAATGCAGCAGTAAGAGTCCTTATCTATATTGGCTCCCTAATGAAATCTTGCACTGATCATAAAATACTACTGCATAAAGCATTGAATAGCATTTATTTGCCACATATACATTACAGCACAGTGAAATTCGTTCTTTGCATATCTCAGCTTGCTCAGAAGCTGGGGTCAGTGCACAGGGTCAGCCATGATACGGCACCCCTGGAGCACAAAGGGGGTTAAGGGCCTTGCTCAAGGGCCCAAGAGTGGCAGCTTGGCGATACCGGAGCTTGAACCTCCGACCTTCTGATCAGTAACCCAGCGCCTTAACCACTGGAGCTACCACTCCCCACGAATGGTCTTGCACCACAGTATCTGTGCCAACTTTTGTTTATTCATGATGCACCAGACCTACATTGATCAGTGCAGGCTATTTGATGGTACCTTAAATAATAAAGACTACAGCAGGTAGCAGAGAAAAGCCCCACAGTTATGGAAGAATCTTGCAATTAGTGTTTGAGAATAATTAAAAAGAAAAAAGAAAATAAGATAAAGAAAAAAGCAGTGGGCCTAACACAGATCCTTGTGAAACACCAAACTTTACCACAATGAGTGTAGCGAACTCATCATTTACATCAACAAGCTGATAGCGATCAGCCAAATAAGACCTGAGCTATGAGAATGCTGTTTTCTTTATTCCAACATTTTCTAGTCTAGCAAAGAGGATATAAATGGTGTCAAAAGCCATTGATCAGAGGCCAATAGCAGGTCATTTAACCCTTTTAACCAGTGCTGTCTCTGTGCTATGATGAGGCCTAAAATCACAATATACATGCTTCCGTTAGGAAATATTATTAGAAGGCATGGAATTAGCTTCCATTGTTATGCTGATGATACCCAGCTATATATCTCATCTAAACCAGGCGATACAGCTCAATTAGCTCGCATAACTGAGTGTGTTAAGGAAATAAGAGATTGGATGACCCATAACTTTCTATTAAATTCTGATAAGACGGAGATTTTGCTCATCGGCCCAAAAACTAGTACACAGAAGCTCCAGCATCTCAGCCTGCATTTAGACGGATGTTCTGTAACTAGTAGTTCAACGGTAAAAGACCTGGGAGTTATTTTAGACAGCAACTTATCTTTTAAAAATCACATCAATCAAGTTACAAAAACAGCCTTCTTTCACCTTAGAAATATTTCTAAGCTGAGAAATATGTTATCTATATCCGATGCATAGAAGCTCGTCCATGCGTTCATGACCTCCAGAATAGACTATTGTAATGCATTACTAGGTGGATGTCCTGCATCATTAATAAACAAGCTTCAGTTAGTTCAGAATGCGGCAGCAAGAGTTCTTACTAGGTCAAGAAAATATGATCATATAACCCCAGTCTTATCGTCCCTACATTGGCTTCCTGTTAAGTTTCGAATAGACTTCAAACTACTGCTACTCACTTATAAAGCACTAAATGGTTTGGCTCCCTTGTATCTCTCCAGTCTTCTAACACGCTACAATCCGTCACGCTCCCTGAGATCTCAAAACTCTGGGCTTCTAGTAGTTCCTAGAATAGCAAAGTCCACAAAAGGCGGTAGATCATTCTCACATTTAGCTCCTAAACTCTGGAATAGTCTTCCTGACAGTGTTCGGGGCTCAGACACACTCTCCCAGTTTAAGTGCAGATTAAAAACGTATCTTTTTAGCAAAGCCTACACATAACACGTCTCACATCATAACCTTGTGCTCCAGAACATCTGATCACATGCACATTATCAACTTGTGCTGTTAATATCATGAACAGCAGCTACGCTAATTGCTCTCCACTGCTTCTCTTTCTCTCCCCATCCCGAGGCTTTCTGAGGTTTGGCCAGCTCCAGTCACGTCCCACCTCGTGAAGATTATGGACCTATGGGTGATCATGGAGAAGTAGATGCCGAACTCGCAAACATCCCGAACCATCTACAGACGTATGAGTGCCAATTGAATCCCACTACATGTGTGGCATTGGACCTCCTGGAGTGTTTAAAGGCTCTGGCATGGAGAAGCTGATGCTGGATCTATGATGATCACAAATGTTGAGCTCAGTAGCTCCTACTTTTATACCAAAGACTGTAGAAAGAACATTTACTTATAATCTTATACTCCAGTACTCATGTTAGTTCTCACTCCCCAGTGTTCTGTATTGTTGAAAGATTTATGATCAAACTCTTGATGTCACCCATATGAGGATGGGTTCCCCTTTTGAGTCTGGTTCCTCTCAAGGTTTCTTCCTCATAACATCTAAGGGAGTTTTTCCTTGCCACTGTCGCCACGGCTTGCTCATCAGGGACAAACGCACACCATTCACCTTGACTGTTGATTTCTGTAAAGCTGCTTTGAGACAATGTCTGTTGTGAAAAGCGCTATACAAATAAACTTGACTTGACTTGACTTGACTAAATTTTGACTGATACAGTTCGGAAATGTTATTCCTAAATAGGTGTGAGCATAACTGCTGTGCTACAACCTTTTTAGGATATTGGGGATAAAGAGGAGGTTTGATATTTGCTTATATTTACTGCATTTCATTGGCTCTGTACATGTACCTTGCACAATGACAATAAAGTTGAATCTAATCTAATCTAATCTAATCTAATATTTGGACAACTGACATGTCATGCGGAAACGGAGGCGGAAGCCAAAGTGAAAGCAAACAAAGTTTTATTTAAATACAAAGGCAGAGCCAACACAAATACCTGCGTTCGCAGGGATAATCCAGAGAACGGAGTCCGGGGAAAAGGAAGCTATAATCCCTGATGCGCCTGGAAAGAGGCGCGGTCTACGCGGAGAGAGAGAGTCCGAGTAGAACGGCACGTAGCGGGAATGAGAATACGCGAACACACAGGAACACACGTGAACGGGCATGAACGTGCAATAACGGACAGGGAGTGTCGGTGAGTGAGCGGTTTATATTGGTGCTGGGAGTGAGTGTATAACAAGCTCCAGGTGTGCATGATTGACGCTGAGAGCTTGGGAGCACGCGGAGGCAATGACAGCCACTGAAAAGGGGCGTGGCAGGTGGATTCCTGACACCCCCCCCCCCCAAAGGGGCGGCACCGGACGCCCCAACCCACCAAAAGCCCGATGGGCCAGGGCACTCGGTAGAGGGCCCCTCCAACCTACCATGTTCGAAGGGGACCCGGCCGGAATCGCCGCGGAGCCAGGAACAGCTGGGAAGGGCCCGAGGCGAAGCGACCCTCCCTGCGGAGAGCCGGAACCGGACAATGATCCCAGCAGGGCCCCGGAACGGAGCGCAGCCCAACTCGGAGGCCTGGAACTGAGAGACGGCCCAGATGCCCCTGACGACGACCTGTGGCTGGGCGAAGTCCTCGGCGGAGACCGGATGCGGCGAGCCGCCCACTACAGAGACCTGGAGCAGATCGACGACACCCCGGGAGGTCTGGAACGGAGCCCTGTCCACCACGGAGACCCGGAACGGAGTGGCGCCCACGGCGGAGACCGGATGCGGAGAGACGCCCACCACGGAGACCTGGAGCGGACCGACGACACCCCAGGAGGTCTGGAATGGAGCCCTGTCCACCACGGAGACCCCCGAATGGAGTGGCACCCACGGCGGAGACAGGAGGCAGAGGGACGTCCACCACAAAGATCCGGAGCGGAGCGATGCCCTCAGCGACGACTGGTGGCAGCGTGATGTCCTCTGCGGAAGTCTGGAGCTGAGAGACGACCACCCCGGGGACCTGGAACGGATCGACGTTCTCCAGGAAGGACCGGGAAGGAGCCTCTTCACCGAAGAAAACCGGAGGCTGAGTGAAGTCCCTGGCGGCTATCAGAGGCGGAGCGACCTCCATGGCGGGGAACCAGAACTGGACGGTGCTTACGACGCCGACTGTAGGTTGGAGGACGTCCCCGGCGGAGCCCGCAGGTTGAGCAACGCCCACGGCGGAGACCAGGAACAGAGTGGCACCTTCGGCGGGGCGCTGGACCGTAACGACGCCCTTGGAGGACCCCTGGAGTGCCTTGTCATCCTCTGAGGAACCTGGAGGACTGACGTCACCATCAGAGGGAGCTGGAGGACCGACGTCGCCTTCTGTGAGTCTCTGGGGCGAGACGTCGCCTTCGGAGGAGCTTGGGAGCGAGAAGTCGCCGTGGGGGGAGCTCGGGAGCGAGACATCGCCGTGGGAGGATATAACTATAACTCTATAACTAATCATTTAAACTTAATTTACCCTGCTACAATATATACTTCTTTCTATTTTTCCTCCCCCTAGGGGTGGCGCGGGGTCACGCTCTGCGATACCGAATTCGAGGAGCTTATGAAGGTTGTGACACGTGCCATTGCCAAGCTCAATATAACCTGGAAAAAAGAGAAAAATGGTTAATGAGCAGAAAATGCCTTCATCCAGTAAAGTACATTAGTGCATTAGAGACATAGCGTAACAACTCACACTCCCCCTGTATGGGATCCTGCATGGCCCTGTGAAGTGACAGATCGGAGGACTCTCATCTTTAACAGGAAGGCTTAGACGAAAAAGTCCTGACACAGGACTTTCTGGGGCTCCAGCTGTGAAGAGGCGCGTTGCACTGCTGTATCCGGTGCCCACCCTGCCCCAGACCCCCCAAGGACCTGGGCCATTAACCCTGCCACCCATGGTGCTTTAGGGCACGGCCAGCTTGAAACCCTTAAGGCAGTTCTGGCAGCTAGGAAAGCTCTTCCAGACGTGTCTCAGTGGGTCCTGTGCACTGTAGAGCAAGGTTACTCAGTTCAGGTCTGGCCATGCTTCTAGCATTGAAGCATTTTCTCCCGGACCTTAGATTACCACGTGCTGATCCGTACGGACAACACCTCGGTGGTTTTTTACATCAACTATCAAGGAGGTCTGCGCTTGCACCCCATTTCAGGCTGGCGCACCAGATCCTCCTGTGGGCTCAGGGGAAGCTCCTCTCAGTGAGAGCAGCTTACATCAGATTCAGCAAAGCCCAGGTGGATCTGTTCGCATCTCAAGAGACGTCACACTCTCCCCTCTGTTTATCCCTTACTACTTCTGAGGCTGCGTCTGTACGCCCCCCTCCCCTTCGTGCTGCTTCCACGAGTTCTGGAGAGAGTTCGCCAGGGTCCCTGAGGGGTCACAGCTCCGAGGTAATGGCCGAGAGGCACAGGCTCATTGTACCTCTCTCCAGCACTTTGGCAAAAAAACTGCCTCCTGCTACAGACGAATATTTAAAAATTTTAATTATTAGTCCAAAGCACCTACTGCGATTTTTCAACCCAGTTAATATATTTTTTTTAATACTGTAGTTAGGTCACTTAGCCTTGTTTCCATGTTGGTACTATAATGGCTTTTTGTGTATCAGGGCCCCACTGGTTTCCAGCAGTTATTTGCTGATGACAATTCTGGATATCTTTTAATGCCAAAGAGAAGTAAGCATAATGTATCTTTCATCGGCTGTATTAATTTTATTTTACCCACTGCCTTGTTGCTGTGCTAAGTCTTGCCATGGTGTAGGACCTGTGACAAATCTGTCTTCCAAAACCTCACCTTAGAATCAGAGTTTGAATTTACCTCAACTAGTTTTAAGCCTCCTACACATCTGCTTCTTTTTCAGTGTTTTTCAACATTTAAATGAAATTGATGATCATTAGTACCTGCTTGGTATAACTGGTTAATCAATTACCTGATCCTGAGCCTACAAACAACAGGACTTGTGAAAGTGTACAAAGCATGTAAGTTTAATAATTGATGCTGATTTGAAGCATCAGTTGGGTAGTCACACCAGCTATTGATTTGATTTTACTTCTGTTTCCTCACTTTTCATGCACTTTGGATCAATTGTAAATTGATAAAAAATAACATATATAAAATATTATATATATATAAAATATTATATATATATATATATATATATATATATATATATATATATATATATATATACACAGTGCCTTGCGAAAGTATTCGGCCCCCTTGAACCTTGCGACCTTTTGCCACATTTCAGGCTTCAAACATAAAGATATAAAACTGTAATTTTTTGTGAAGAATCAACAACAAGTGGGACACAATCATGAAGTGGAACGAAATTTATTGGATATTTCAAACTTTTTTAACAAATAAAAAACTGAAAAATTGGGCGTGCAAAATTATTCAGCCCC